>OZ007509.1:14262733-14301602 GCA_963931865.1 Axinella damicornis | reverse complement strand
AATACTGTCGTTGCTATCTTGGACCGCCCATACAGGAGCAAACTGGGGAAAGCAGCTGTATCTCAGGTACGGTGCAACGTATAAACACGGGATTTGCGCCATTACGTTGCTGAGGACCTGCACTTTCCAATGGTATCCGTACTGCAACACTAGAGTGTACTTGTGAGTGTCTACGCCAAAATACGACGAAATTTCAGCGTCCGATATTAGACACGGAGACCATGGTCAACATTCGGTGATATTCTCTAGCACTCGAATCAGCCACGGTGACAAAAAGTGAGCCTGCGGCAGAGGGATCATGAGGCTTCCCGAAAATGTAAAAATCTCAGAGAAAGTTCCTTCAGAGAAAAGGCAGGGAGCGTCATCCGATAATACATCAATTTTGTCCGATCATACATTGTTTCGGATCTAACTTTGGCTGGCTGTAGCTCCAGAACCAAGCAACAGAGAACCACCAAACTTTCAACTCAAAGTGCGATGGGTCTGTAGTATCGACTGAAGGTCCCGCCCACTTCCGGTAATATACTCGTTCGGCGCTAGCGCGTCCGATTTTACATGTCGTCCGATAATCAGTTGCTTACTCTAGCTGTTTTCCACTCCGAAGGATCGAAAATGGCAGAGTTTCTGGAAGAAGACTGCAGCGCTTAACAGCGAGTACCTGGGACGAGAGTTGAACCTGCGCCTAACAGCGAATATGTGCCTATAAGTGAGATGCGCCTAGTAACGCGCGACTACGGTAACTGTATTTAAGTGCAGTTATAACGTGACTCGACCGCAACAACAGTTTGATGTAGCTTGACCACTAAACTAGCTTCTTCCCCCAAGTAGTGGGCTAAACTCAGTAGGTACTAAGCTACCAGCATGCAATCGCGGTGGGGTGTTCCGGAATTCCCTCTGGTGTTCCGAATTACCCGCAATAGAGTAGCGTAAATTGTAGCTATTTAGTAGTGATTGCGCAGCGGTACAGCAGTGATATTCGATTAGAAGTTAGTGCACTAGGTGGTGTTTATGTACCGTTGGTAACTTGTATCCAAGAGCTAGTTAGTCGTTGCTAGAATCTGAATTGCTTGGGTGTTCCGTAATACCCTCATTTCCCTTACATGTAAGCCTAGTGTCTGTCCAATATTATTAGGGGGGTGAGTGAAGAAAAAGATGGAATCTACTGGCTTATTGGACACATACACAAATGTACAAGTCAGGCTTTCATTTAGAAAAATTGTCAAGGGGGGGCAAAATTTGAACATTGAGAACTTTGGGTGGCAATGTATAGCTCTGCACACCAACTGCCTAGGGGGCTCAAGGGGCATGCCCCCCAGGGATTTTTGGGGCATTTAGACCCTCTGAGGTCTTTTCTGGTGCATTTCGGACCACGTTACTTGTGCACTGCTGATAAGGAACTTGGGCAGCTGGCAGGAATTGACACCTGTGGTCACCATCAGTCTGTCCATTCCCGTTGCTACTGCCTCTGTAGCAGTGGTGTAGGAAGATGTTTTTTGATAGGGGGGCTGGAAAGAAAGGCTGTGAAGTGGCTGATTCAATTTTTTGGGGACCTCTTTTTCAACCATAATGAAAAACAGCTCTGGTAGGCTAGTATGTCACTAGCGCTACATGCACTTAAATCATATATGCTTTTACTCTCGATGGCCGTAGCAGCTGCTTCGGGCTGGGGCCTCGCCCTTGGCTAGAGCCAGTTTAAGTAGCTAGTTAGCTAGTACCTTACCGCGAACTGAGCAGGTTTGCTGGCCAACGAATGTATCGATCCGTCTCTGCGCCATCATCAGCCACTGCACCCTTCCACAGTTATCTCTGAAACTCGTGTCTTGTTCAGTGTACACAGACCGTGGTCAGGTGGAGGGGTGTGTCACAATAGCATGCGAGCACCCGTATGAGGGTACGCCTTTATTTTCAACCGTTACGGGGGTGCTAGCCCCCCCCCCCCCCCCCCGTTGCCCCCGTGGTTCCTACGCCTCTGATAGAGAGAAGCTTCTATCAGATGAAGTCCGTCTACGAAGCCGCTTATGTGACACTAGCCTCATGAAAATTGCTGTTGGACAAACTGACAAACTGACAGATAGTGACCTTGAATACATTGTAGATGTATGGCACAGAAAGAGTAGAAGAATAGCAGTTTAGGTTGAACCACTTAAGTCTTGTTGTTTTGAGTCGTAATATTCAGTTAACTATTACATTTTGGGGGGCAACCTAATTCCCAGGGGGGGGGGGGGGGGGTGAATGCCCCCCACCCACCCACCCCTAAATGAAATCCTGTAAGTCCATAATTTTAGGCCCTGGAAATTGCTCTTTGTAGGCCAGATCTAGTCTCCGCGATGTAGCCAGACTCCTGTGTGAGATCGAGCCTGGCTGTGGGAGACTAGGCATACCTATTTCTGCTAGGGCTGAGCAATAATATCGTTTTAAGGTAGCATTATACCTTTACCATTAGGGTACCTTTAACCGTCGGGGCCCCGATGGTTAAAGGTACCCTAACGGTAAAAGCTATAATGCTACCTTAACCATAAAATTCCAATATCGGAATCACAATGCCATAATTATAATTTAGAATCGTGCGATACTGTGCATGCACAAATAGTAGCCACTTCGTTTCACCATACCATAATTATCTATTGCGTGGGCATCCACGAAGGCGCTCGAGACCAGCACAGTTCGTAGTCTCGTTCCCCCCAGGACCTACAATCCTTGTACATCTGGAACTTGCAGTGCAAAGCACAGAGGTGCCACGAGAGCACCCGAGAGCCTATCCTGATAACTGAAAATGATGGTGCAAAACATTTCCGCGCTTTGCGCGGACTGATCAGCACTACACACCTCTATGCACTGCCTTCAGCAGTGTGTAATTGTGCTGTTATAATATTGCCTCAACAGGGTTTTTTCCCTTCCTATGGCCCTGAATTGGTTATTGGTCACAGCTCTAACCAAATTTAGCACTACTACAGCACTTATCACTATCAATCCGGTTTGTTAGTTGGTATAACTACATTGAGAAATGGTTGTGCCGTAAGTGCTCTAAATTTGCATCACCAAAATAAATGTTATTTTTCCAGACAATGCAAGATTAGAAAATAGTCTTCAGAAAAATCGCTAATTGCGACGCATATTTAGAAATTGTTGGAAGAGCGCGTGTGCGAGCGCTATGGCTGCTATAATCATCGGTACAGCCTTCTTTACACGTACAGAAGGACGTCTCTGCTGATTCGTTGGACTTCCGAGTGCAGAGCAACTCAAGCAGTGATCGCGGAGACCTCGAAAGGTAATTGATTTTACAAGTAGTGACAGCGAGCACTCAAAGGATCCACCATCTCCACCGTGCCAGATGACACCGCCACCCTTCTACAGTGTCTGCTTGCACTTTGTACACCTGCAATCGTGCCAATACAAGCCAGCCACTGAACACTTTGCTCGAAATGACGTAACAATGGAATGGCCACGAGGTAAATTTTATAAAGTTTTACGCGAAATTACGATTTCGAACTCGTCAATTTTGACACAGAAAGAGTTAACTCTCCTTGCTGTTCTGAGCCCCAGTGCGCCGACGTCCTTTCTACCCTTGACGTCACGCACGTGAGGAAAGATACCAGGCCCTCCGCTTTCTTTGTACAACCGAAAACAACGCGGGCCTGGGAATGAGGCTATGTCATTACGGGTTCTGTACATTTTTGACTGTAATTATCTGTAATGTAATTGGGGCGAGCCTGAGCGAGCCCCACATAGACGAGTTTGCTGTAAATTTTCTATATATTTCTATCGTACGTCGTGCCGTAAATCACTTCCTGCTCGTATTTTGCGTGTTCTTGCGTCATGCGTTATTTCCAAACTGAGTTCACTTCGAGTTCCTGCTCGTGCGTGAGACTGTCTGACTGAGACGCGAACTATGAACAGTCTACCTCAACAAGGCCTTGCAAGGATGGAGACTATAGTGGGGCGGTGAGTGGCTAAAGCATTTCATGAAGACAGGGAGAGCGCTTCAAGCCATCGCATGTCCTGCATGCAGTGATGTGCCTGTTAGACTGCTTCAGCTGTCGCCAGAGGATGGGAAGTTGACTGGCCTGCACACGGTAACACTAACCTCACTGTGACCAGTCATGACAGATCTGGCATCAGCAGAGAACGAGGAGGTCATCCTCGGTGGCAACACCAGAGACAGAGACTGCTCCTGGACCTACCTGCCATACTGCTTCAACACTGTGAAGTGCATGCACGAGTATACTTTTAGTGTCATAACTTCTGGTGTGATCTGTGTTCTTAAGTTGTGCTATGCTCTCCGTCAGACTCACATTCTGATGACATGCACATTTCAGCACATGCCGCACTGCTCCATATGCATGCACATTCAGCACATGCAACTGCTCCATGCACATTCAGCACATGCATGTACTCGCTCAGGCTCGCCCCACAATGTCCTGCATTCACCTAGTTATAATTATGGTGACTGGCTCACTCTAACCGTCCTGAGAAGCCCTATCTGTGGCTAGCATGGATCACTAGACCTTTGACCTCCCAGCACATGGCTGCTTGCAATGTCATCACACAGGAAGGAAACGTCTGGAATGTTGTGTATCAACTTTAGCTGAACGAATTTTAGTGGCTGCTTTTTGTAAACTTTTTGTGGACGTTTTACAGAAAGTTTGTGATGTGCTAATATAATTGAGTAGCAGAAAACACAGTCTAGCCGCTAGCCCCTCTCCGCCTGCCCGGCGCCGGTCAAGCAGGCGCGCGGCGAAGCTGTCCTCCACGCGCCCCCAATTGACCGGCCGGGCGGAGAGGGGCTAGTGGCTAGACTGCAGAAAACGTTGCTAGCTGTTTACTCAGTTGTAATCGATCGGGTGTCTCTAATCGCTGGTCCAGGAATGGAAAAGGAATAGACTGTGGAATCTTGAAAAAAAAATTGCCCAGAAACATTTTCCAGTCCATATTCCAGTCCAGTGATTAGAGATGCCCTAAACAATCCCCAGGTACACTAGCTCTGAGGTCAGTTAGTTATTTCGGACCGTACACGAAATATACTCCATTTGCAGCACATTCTGTGATCAGTGAATCCAGGATTCTTAATTATACTGATGATTCCACTTCCAGATCAAGTATAGGAGTGACTTGGAGCATCAGCAGATTCCGGAGTTTGCACTAGCTACTACGTTTTTCCGAGTTCTTGCAACAGAATTCAAACACTGGATGTAGCTATATAGTAGCTATATCTTGGCCAATCAGATCTGTGGTCTGAACACTGCACCCATTTCGTGGCGTTTAGACCTCAATGATCTGATTGGCCAAGATTCAACATCTATAGTTTTTGAATTGCGTTGCAAGAACTCGTAAAATGCTGTAGTGATGGGATGACTGTAAAAGCCAGAAGGAAACAGACTGTAGAACGGAAACAAGGAATTCAAACTGGAAATACCACCGTAGGATCGATCAACATGTACGGTTTTGGCCACAGCCTCCAGTTACCAAGTACGTACGTACATGTATGTTTCAGTAGCAGCACAGCTCTCTGTAGAACAGAAACAAGGAATTCAAACTGGAAATACCACCGTAGGATCGATCAACATGTACGGTTTTGGCCACAGCCTCCAGTTACCAAGTACGTACGTACATGTATGTTTCAGTAGCAGCACAGCTCTCTCCTGTAAGCCCAGCAGTCTGCTAAGAGCGGAAACCCGGCCAGGGCCTAACCTAACCCAAGTAACGAACTTCACGTTTTTGGGACATGATCGACTGACTTGACCTGAAAATGACTTCAGAGGAACACACGGCAACACATTGATAGCTTCTCCAACTCTGATACAAAAACAAATATAAGTCTGACCAAGTTTGAGAAATGTTAGGTATCTGTGATGCTCCACCTTACACTACCGCTACCAAATTTGACCTTCATACTTCCATTCCGTGTTCCGTTACGTGTTCCTGAGTTCTAGCTTTCACAGTCACCCGGGGTACACAAACCGTTAGACGTGCCTATCTGTAGATTATCAACCTGTTTCCAATCCTCCATTCAATATGGTAGCAGTGTTTGTGAGACTGCAAGTAGAACTGTGTGGTATAAGCACACTATGGTATTGACACAAAAAGTCTCACTGTAAACGAGCCATACGTACCAAGCTTGTAGATGCAATCAGAGTCTGCTCTGGTAAATGGTGCCTGCATGGTCCGTTCCATTGTACAGATTGCGCTAATGCCACACCAAAACTATATTGATTCCCATGTTGCTGTTTGGATAATCAAAGCAATAGAGCTACACATGTAGCTAACACTTACATAACTTCATTACTCATGAGGAGCAACGGAGACCCACCTTAACAGAAACTTTGGTATAGTACAGCTGCAATATCTGGTCTGCCGTGTACAGTGAGTGTTAACTCCATTGCTCTGTTCTCCCTGACTGCAGCTGCTCCACTGACACCAGAGGCCGTGACAGAGGCAGTGAAGGAGGTGTATTGGAAGACATTGTGTAGGTGCCTGCGTGTGCCACGCTCAAAACGTGCTGTAATTCAAGCTCACTATCCACCTGAGGATCACAGGAGGGTGCTGGTGGACTGGTGGTTCTGCACTGATCCCACGCCCTCCTGGAGGAGGCTCATACAGCGACTTGATTACTATGATGTATCGGAGACAGCAGACAAGATCCGCCCCAATGCGGAACCAGTCGAGGGTATGTTGTCCACATGCATGTCAGTGTGCAGTTACATGTAGCCTCATTCACACGTACACTGCTGTTTGAATTGCTGGCAGTACTGGAAGAAGCACACAGCTTTGAGCTGGGTGGGTGGGGTCCTGGGAAGGCTAATGTATTTGTCTGTTGGGGCTCACTCACTAGTAATGTGGTGGTTTGATTGATTACATTCACAATTGCTTCCCTATATTTTGAGGCTAAGGTTTTGTTACCCCGTGCGCATACGCAGCCGTGGTTAAGTGATCGGTTTGTGTCCCGTCTGTCTGTGGACACAAAAATCGGCAGTTTGAGCAGTGAAGGCTTAGTTCAGGATAGAAGTGTTAGAATTCAGAAATAATAGAATCTACGTAACTCACAGACCACGAGATCCACTCGAGAAGCTGAGAAAAGCTGCATGAAAGTCGTGTTTCTAATTTATACAACTTGACCACACCCTGTTTCTAACATTACTGCCACAACTTACGGTATCTCATTCTGCATGCTGTAAATCGGTAGGCCTAGCTACCTCATCGTGCATGCTAATTGGCGGTAGGCCTACCTGTATCAAGTCAAAGTAGCGCACGGGGTGCATGCTCTGCCGAGCACCTCTAGTTGTACACGTACTGCTACTCATTATGAGTGGTACTATTTTAATACTTGCTCACTGTTGACTGCTGTTAATTAACTGACCACTTGATAGGCTTGACTTGACGAATGACCCCATTCATGATCCATTATTCACTTTTAGACATGAACACGCATGAGTGTCTTGCATGCTAGAGCCGGATGCATGCATTTGTAGTGTGAAGGTGGGGCTGCATGGACTTGGCTCATCTACATCTAGTCTATGTTCACAAACTGCAACAGATGCCTCCATAAATATTTGGTACGATCTCAGAATCTGGTTGTGCTTTGGACTCACTGTCCCAAACACGAGGCACGTACGAGTAAGTGAGTTGTCGATGAGAGCAGCTGCTATACAACTCACTCATCTCTGCGCAAAGTCTTTCTGACTGAACAGTTGCTAATACAGACAGTGATTTGAATGGCTTCCAGCTGTATGGTATAAACACCGTAAACGATGAAACCCTTGGGGCCCTTGGAAACCTCCTTGTGGTTCGCGTGCAGGTATCTGTATAGTTTCCGTGGCCGGGGCTCTAAATCCATTAGACCCAGAAGGTTTAACCTGGTTGAGCTCATTCCTTGGTTCCACCACGCCCTTCTTTTGGAGTGTAAGCAAAGGCAATTGGTGCAACAACCAAAATGGCTATAATATAGATTTGTAAGTTGAGTATATATGTTCACTGCTGATTGTTTACGTATACTATAGCGATGGCCAGTGGCAGAACCCGGTTATAAGTTACTTCCTGTGGAATGAGATTGTTGCTCTGTTGTAGTTACCATGACAACATTGCAAATGGCAGCTGTTAAACGACAGTAAGAGTGGTACTGGATGTTGAACATGCATGCAGCTATCGAATGTTCATGCTGTGAGTAACCATCAGCTAGCCTCATTCCCAGGCTCCCTCTGTGCCCTCTATATTTTCTTCACCACGCGCACATGTACAGGGGGAGCCTGGGAACGAGGCTAACCATCAGATGAGTTAGCAGGTGGAATTTTGTGTGCTCAAGCACATAAATAGTTTAAACTTCAGGTGACATTTGGCTAAGTTTCAGCCAATACCACAAAGCTAGCTACTAGTCCAGAACAACGAGACTTTATTGCTAGGTATTAGGTTTCTCCTCAGCCACACTGCTTGTGTGCTAACACTCAGCACACTCGACTATAGCCACATTGTTCTACTTGTATTGTGAAGGTACTACAAGTAGCTGAGCTCACTTCGCTCGCTCAGCTACTTCCCCCTTGTTCGCCTACGTGAGTCATTCGGCGCCGGACAGCTCTCTGTCAGAGCTACTGCTCCCCGATTGCGTCCGCTTCAGCTGCTGCTCGCCGATTGCATCGATCCGCTTCAACTGCTGCTCCCCGTTTGCGTCCGCTTCAGCTGCTGCTGGCCACTTGTGTCTGCTTCAGCTGCTACTCCCCGATTGCGTCCGTTTCAACTGCTCCCTGATTACGTCCTTCGGCTGTTGCTCCTCAATTGCCTCCGCTTCAACTGCTGCTCCGGCTTCACCTGCAGCTCCCAGATTGCGTCCGCTTTGACTGCTGCTCACCGATATTGCATCCGTCAGCTGTTCTAGAAGCTAGCCACATTGTTCTACTTGTATAGTGAAGGTACTATAGAACTCATCATTCCAGTATTGCTGTTGCTACGTACGTACTTGTCATGAAGCTATTACAATGCTGTACTAAACTTTGCCTCAATCCTGATCCCTGTATTTGAAGGTTACGTCCTGCCAATGCCTGGATACTGTCATAGTCTGATTCTGAATCTGATTCTAAGGTTGCATGTATACCGATACAATAGTTTTGGTTGATATCTGGAGATGAGCCTGGAGTCTACCAATAGTACTTAGTCTAGCTTCTCATCCAGTAGCTTAGCTACGTAGCTACGTACGTAGATCAACTTCCGAAGCCATGTGACCTCTAGCCTTGTTTCCAAGCCATGTCCCGACCTGGGTGGGGTCGGGGCCTGGGAACGATGCTAGGCAACCGACCTCATTCTACGTACAAGCCACCCTGTGAGTATCCACTTTGCATACTACTGATCAATTGGATACCAATATCACCGATATCGACTCAAATACTTATAATTTTGTTTCGAATCAGATGACACTTACTTGCAACATCTTGCAAGCATAAGTTTAAACAATGGGCAAAGCAATGTACCCTGATGGCCGACGGTTGTTCCTTTTCCAGTTGTGTTGCCACACCATTCAGATGTCCCATCATGTTCGATGCTCCGTCGTAACCTTGACCTCAACAATTTGTTAGAGGTAGGATGCACCTGATTAAGATATCCTGAAGTTAAAGTGTTTGAAGTTGTAGAAGGTACATGCACCATTCCAATTAGGTCTTCTTGAACCTCGTAATCATTGGTGACCCAGCGAATTGTAATGGAAAGCTGCTCGTGATTAGAGATGTCTCTTGTCTTGTCAGCTAAGATAGAATACCAGCTAGCTTCACGAATATCAGCTAGTAGCTCAAGCAGAAGAGTATTTCCCATCACAGTGTTATATAAGTTCGTTGATGATACCATGTGACAGATACTGATGGCGACTAAGCCAAGCCGCAAGTTGTGGAGCATCTTCACTGCGAAGTTTCATCAACTGTTCGTCACTGTCATGATGCCCACGGATAGCCAGACCCTGTCGTATCAAGAATTTCATGCTAGAAAGCTGCTTTAGGAGCATGGTTCTGTTTTCGTTCCGAGTTTTTTTAACTTGAGAGCTTAGCTGCTCCATCAGACTGGCAAGCTTAAGGCATACCTCCTTATGGCACTCACTAGATTCATGGCGCCCAAGTCGTTCTCTTCCAGTTATTGAAGCCATTCTCTATAAATGCTTCGCCGTATTTCTTTGTCATTGTTACCAGGTTTGCGTTGTAGCTACCCTTGAAAGCAATGGGAACAGAAGATCTTCTTTCCAGTAACACAAAAATGGACCCAAGGAAAATCTTGATACCATTTTGGATTAAAGTAGTGGGTTTTGCGTCCAGTTTGTTGATGGGTTGATTCAATCATCGCCTTATCACTAGGCTGATATGGTTTTGCACTTTCCAGCAAGCTTTGACAGCATTGTCCAGTGCACTTGGGTACCCTATTGAAATAAAGGAGCCAACACAGCTACATAAATCCTTGGTCTCATGAGACAGGTAGCTGCATGTAGCTATCTGTTTTAGCAAGCTGTACTAGCTATGTAGCCCACACACACACACACTAGTAAATACGGCTGTATACAGATAAACACTCACTCAACAAAGACAGATCCTTGCGAACTTGGCACGATGTCATCACCCCCCGTAGCGACTTCCGCCTCCACCTCAGGCTCACTTTCGTCGTTGTCGCTGCTACAGTCCGAATCACTACCAGCTGCACCGACGAAGAAGTCTGGGAATCACACTCACTGTCGTTTCTTTTCGCTGGTGGGGTAAAAAAGCTCGAAATCGCTCGCTGTCTCTTCATAGCTGTCGCCACATGGCCTCCAGATTATGGATCGCCTAGTTGGCCGTGTCTCGTTCCCAGCAGCGTTTCGCAGACTGGGAACGAGACGTGGCGCAAACTTTCGTGGGGGCACCAGGAAGGTATTTCGCGTTTGTGGGGGCACAGGACCCCAGTGCCCCCCCAGTTCCGCCGCCTATGATCTCCAGTGTATCCACTAGTATACTGAACCATCTCCAGTACTCACACACAGTTCCTCTGGTTTCTCTTTCCCCCCTCCCTACAGACCCTACCTTCACCCTCTCCAATGTCACCACTGCTGTTGAAAGTGTTCACGACTGGATGAACGTAGGTAGCTATCTTGGTGTGCCACTCACCAGGTGTGGGAGCAGGGAAGAGGTGCTCCAGTATTTCATCACTACCGTGCCTAATGTATCCTGGCAAACTCTTGCTGGGGGTCTCTATTACAAACAGAAACAAGCAGCACTGGAAAGAGTGACGAAGCATTTCCAACGACAGCCAGGTATGGGTGGGTGGGGTCTCAGGAGTATAGTGTAATGTTCTGAGAAACACAAGCAATGAACTCCTGCACATTCACCAGGTGTTAGACATGACATCCTGCATGAGAATTTGGTAATGCCTGAAATGACATTTTCACTGTGTATGTACGTAAGTATGTATGTATATATGTACAGTAATGTGGGTCAATGTTTCTGTGAAATTTTTGATAAGGTTGCCATTTGCTGTCGTGAGAGTAACTTCCCCACTGTTCTCTGTTTTCAATCACAACATGACGGACGTACAGCTTGTGATAGAGGACCCTGTGGATTTAGGACGCTGTCAATAGGACGCAGTATATGGAGTGAAGCGAGAATCTTCATACACTTCCTAACAATACTCTATATTCCCTACCAGCAGTGTAGTGTACATACGGCCTTGGCAACCAAAATGTTGACACATGGAGTCTGCATGACAGCACGTGACACATCTGTCATGTTACCCTGGAACCCTGGCGACGCCCCTGGGTTCGAGGCTATTGTCTGTGGCCCATGTACATACCGTGGGCCCAGATACCAGGATGTACCTGTAGCCTTCAGTTATGCTACTGCTTGCCATTGGATGTGTTGGCACACTGATATGCATGCATGTTGCAGTTTAATACAGTGGCCCACAGTCCCCACACTCTGATGTCTGATTGCACCTTATATGGTCTCCTGAATTGTTGTTATTACACTCCTGGTATAGAGAAAATTGTGCCGCGTAATGTATTCTAAATAATTAATAAACGTTTGACTATTTCCGAATGGCCTACAAAGATTCTGACTACACCGTCGTGATTGCTATGATGCAGTGACACAAAATCAAAATAATTGTGCTGAAACTCACTTTGGTGGTAGAGATATGAACGCTTTTGTCTCGCCGTTGGCCGCCATTGCTCGAGCGCTCTCTTCGACTTCCGGTGGCAGTACCGTTCATAGGAAAGGCACACGAAGATTCTGACCACACGGCCGTGATCGCTGTCATTCACTGACGCTTACATGCCGAAACTCACCGTGCTGGCTAAGTTGTGAGTGCTGTAATAATGTCTTGTCTTGCCATTGCTCGCGATCGACTGAGCGTGCACGCGTGTTTGCCACGTGGCATGTGCGTTGTTAATTGGAACGAATTGCAGCTTGCGCTCGCGCTACAGCGGGGTTGCAACGTGGCTATGAATGGTATATACTTGAGACTTGATAGCACTCTATATAATTTCTGATCTTCTATCATGGTACTCACGTGATGTGTGATAATTGGAATTAGGAACGAACTGTCACACTTAGCTTGTGCTACCGTTTACCCGCGGCTACCAGGAGTGCGGTTGCCCCTCGTATGAATCAAGAGTTCATAATGAACTGTTATGAACTCTTGTATGAATCTATTTATGTGAGTAACTTGCTCTCCAATTAGAGGCCACACTGACGGTTGCCAACCTGTGTAGTGTACTGGAAGAGGTGGTGGAGTGGGATAGTCTGGCCCTCTGTGTGCCTACCCTGATACGGAATGAGATCAAGAAGAAGTACTCTAATGACACACAGTGCAAGCGGGCCATGTTGAAGGAATGGCGCAACCACCACCCTGCTCCCAGCTGGATGCTGGTTGCCGATGCTCTGTACAGTGGCTTCATAGGTGATGTATATGGGAAGTATCACAACGTGTTGCAGGTTGTGAGGGAAAAGTACCTCAAAGGTGAGATCTTCCTGCACTTGTCTCATTGTGTCGTTGCATGGAGTATATATACCACACTTGTACTGAACATCCACTCAGAGTGGAGGGTTGGCTTAGACTTCAGATTTGAAAATACTCCCACTCCCTATCCTAGTAGCAGAGTGCATTGTCACTGTTAAGATTGGAGTGTTCAGTGCATGTGAAAGATTAACACCATGGCGTGTTGCAGTGGTAGCTATGGAAACCTTGGTGTCAAACAAGGGCTCCCATGGAAACTTTTTATGTTGGGCCTGGGATGGGATATGGGACTGCTTAATGAAGTATTTCTGTGCTCAGTGTGTTGGGATGTGTTGACCCGTTTTGCTTCAGAGGTGTTTCTGTTTTTGATGGAGCATCTCTCTCTCTGCTGAGGCTTGGCCCTAGCGTATCTGTAGCCAGCACACAATGGGAGATATACAGTGTTGACATCTTGCTAAATTTTGTGGTTCCATGTGCGTCTGAGTACATGCACTCGAGTGGGCGTGGCGACTCATACTAGCGCTAGCGATGAACAGTGCTCACACTTGTGCACTGTGCATAGGGTGAGCCGGCCCCTGGGTCTTAAGGTTACGATGTACAAGTTGGGGGCAGCTGCCAGGTTGTTTACATAAAACAATGAGATAACATTATTCATAGCGGAAGTGGTACATGTAAAGTGTTACAAATTCAATTAACCACAGACTAATGAGGCCTTATACTTTGTGTCAAATTTTACGAAGGGAAATTGTTTCTCACGTGTTTTGACTTGTTGCATGGGTAGCCTGGTGTATTTTGCAGGGTGGCATGAAAAGAAATCTGGGCACGAAACGAAGATTATGCATGCCTAGAGCACGCTCTTCTTGGATAATCCGGTAAGTTATTGTGCACATAGCTAAAAATATACACAGATCACTGAATATCTCTTCATCATGACCTAGCAAATACTGCATAGTAGTGCCAGAGAATTTTTGAGGGTTGGGCTCCAGTCTGCCTCTCAGTAATTTGACGCAAAAGTTCTTGAGCAGTGAGTCTGATCGCCTAGGTCCAAATACCCTGGGGCATTTTACTTTCCTGTTCCAGGAGTTTCATTTGGTGTTGTAATGTTGGAATGTAACTTGTTTCAGACTGATATCTGTTATAGTTCCTGAGATATAAAGCAGCAAAGTTATCAGCAAAAAATTTAATCGAATAGTACATCGTAACCTTAATTAGCATCATTGACTCATTGTTTGACAATATGCATCTATATCAAGATTCGGAACGCTTTACTGACATTCACTTCGCCGCAAACTGGAAGGCTTCTTTGAAGGCTTCTTATGAGAATCGGAACTTGGAAGGCTTCTTCCGAAGAGCGCTGGCTTTGAATGAACCTAAGTGTCCGAAAAATGGTGCAGCTTCACTTTTGGATCTTCCATAGCTGCGTTTAGGTCTTCTGGAGATGCAGTTGTAATGGAAACCCGGACCAGTGACAGAAAGATTTCCGAATCTCAGCATCAAATTTAAGTATGTGTACCGTACATATATGTATGTATGTACATACAAAGACTCTGACTACACTGCCCTGATCGCTATCATGTATGTACGTATGCATGAAACTATATTTCAACAGGGTAGCCCCTTCAGCTATATGTGATCTTCCAGGGGGCCCTGCATGTGATCATGCACTGATCTGAACATAAAACTTTGGTGCTGAAACTCACCTTGTTGGTGGAGATGTGAGCACTTCTGTCTTCCCGTCAAGCGCCAATGCTCGAGCGATCTCTTCGACTCTAGTTGGCAGCACAGCTCTTAGGAAAGGCACACGAAGATTCTGACCACACGGCCGTGATCGTTGTCGTTCACTGACGCTTACATGCCGAAACTGACTGTGCTGGCAAAGTTGTGAGCGTGCTGTAATGACTTTTGCCACCATTGCTGACCGAACGACTGAGCTTGGTCCTCATGTGACATTTGCATTAATTGGAATAAGCTTAGCTTGCGCTACCGACGAGTTGCAACTGGTTGCAATGGCAGCATGCTACCAGAAGTGTGGTTGCCCCTCACAAATACACATCTACAAATATGAATGTCAACCCTATTTCCTACCGTAAGCAAACCTAATCCTCTCGGGGAACCATTCTCCTCTCCCAATGCCCACAATTACCTCCGTAACCACTTGTGGTGCAATGCTGTGGGAAGGTTACAGACAGTGCACCAAGCACAAGCTCCTTTGAGAAGGAACTACTGCATCAGATGTGTGGCATGTTCTGCTTCAGCACATGTCAAATGTTCACAGACTATGTAACGATCTATTCAGTACGAGTCAAATGGGATGACTGTTATTTGTGTTGAAGGAGTCTGGTATAGTGTATGTGTGTTCATTTCTGCAGATGCTCTGCCGAATCCATGGAAAGAAGCAGTTGTCTCTCCACCTTCCTCCCAGCCACCTCCGGCCTCCCCAGTTAGCACACTAGGTAAGTGTATACAGCATGGCCGCTCTCATGATGTACATTGTGCTGTCAAGCTGAAAGGGAAGCCACATGAATGCAAAGGATAGCCCTAGATATATTGCTTCATCCTACTGAGAGTTTTATAGCAACTTTTATTTAGGGGAAATAACAAGATAAACATTGGCAAAAATTAGGTTGACCATGTCCTTAATTTGCCAGTGCCCCACCCCATACTAGTGATTTGAAGTCATAGGATAGGACTTGCATAACTAGAAGTGGTATAATTATTATTCAAGGACCACATTCCTACAACCTCAGCAATTGCCATTATGTGTATCAAGATTTTAACCATGTGTTTGTGCGTGTTTGTGTGTGTAACGGAAGTGGGATGTTCGTGGGGCGGGACTAGACTAGTGACGCATGACCTTCGTAGCTATTTCAATTTACTGAACCTCGAACTCCTTCAAGAACATTGGGAATCTGCTGGAATCTTCCAGAACAGCCGGCAGATGCAATCGGGGAGCAGTAGTTGAAGTGGAAGCAATCGGGGAGCAGCAGCTCTGCACAGAGAGCTGTCCGGCAACAGATTACTCACATAGGTGAACGAGGGAGAAGTAGCTGAGTAATGATTATAGTACTTGGGGAAGTATGGTGGTGGGGTTTGGGGAGATTGAGTTCCGGAAGCAATCTTGAAGCACCCGTAAAGATCCCCCCATCTCCCCCGCTTCCCAACCCGTACCAAATATTCTGTATGGCACTGAGTCATGTGTCTGATATTACAGCTTCAATACAACACGTTCTGCAAAACCCGTAGCACAGTATTATGTGTGACACTTGTGTCTGATATTACAGGTAGCAGCTTGAGCAAAGCAAGTCTGGCTGACATTGAGTACTCTGACCTGGAGCTCAAGGAGAAGGTGGGAGGTGGTGGGTTTGGCACAGTGTTCAAGGGACGATGGATTTCTAAGAAGAAGACTGTGGCCATCAAGATGATGGTGGAATTGGTGGAACGAGAGGTAAGCTATAAAAGATTAGTAGATCCTTTGAATGCTCATACTTATTTGCAGTGCGATTGATCCCTCACTGCACTTCCTCTACAGCTGTGTTTATAGAGTCCAGGTCTATAAGTTTTTTCACCATATCTGTTCAGGTTAGAATCCTCAGTTCACTGGGTCATCCCTCCATCATCCAGTACTATGGGACAGCCACACAGAATACTGTACACTACATTGTCACAGGTTTGTCAAACATCAGGCTATGCATGAGTGCCATTGAAAATGCCAACCGAAGAGCTGAATTTTGTCCTTTCCACAACACGTAACAGGGATCTTTCACAATGTACACAATGTTGCGATGTACATGACTCTCGCGAGAGAGTGCCCATGAGCCGTGAACCTTACATGCTCACCGAACAGGTGGCACTCTTTCGAGTGTTTCCGCATTCAACCCCAAAAGAGTGCCCACCTTTGTTTACTGCGAGGAGCAAGCGCGTGTGCATCAGAGCCCTCCCAGCACATCTACATCGCTGGAGTCACTAGCAATATCACTGTTCACCACATCGTCTTCACAGCCATCCAGCGCTCGCTGAGGTCCCGCATGGAGGCTGTGTATCTTCATCTTCACAGGCAAGCCAACACACATCATTGATAATAGAGACTTTCTGCAAGTAAAAGTTTCTTACTTCAGATACGCGTCGAACATCTCAAAACTTCCACCAATGCGCTTCAGTCTGCCACACGAGGCATGAGGCTAGCGCAAAGGGTGGGCGCTCATTCAAGTAAACTTTGACCTTGTACAGGAAATTGAGTCAAAAGTACAGTACGTGTTGGTCATGCTTTGGAATATTGATCATGCTTATGGGCCAGTTTCGGCCGGCCGCTTTCCATAGCTACAAAGATGCCACAAGATTTTGTCCTCAGAGTTTGGGGGACAAATGTGTTGGGGGAGGGGCGGGGGGGGGGGGGGGGGGACCTTCAGAGCTTGCAGAACTAGACCTAGAGCAGCCGCATGTATTGTCGCCAAAGTCTCACACTCACACTATACACTCACAAGGCTATCACGAACCTACACACATGCATGCACAGGGGCAGTCAAAACGTAGTAAGAAGTAAGGCCATCACCGATTATTGAAACTGCATTTTTTTTTGGGGGGGGGGGGGGGGGGGGGGGGGGGGGAGGTTATAATCTAACCTGGCGGGGAACTAACTCCATGGCTTGTATGTACTTCACAGAATTTGCTGAAAATGGTTCCATCTACGACTACATTCACAAAGAGCATAAGAAGCCTCCTCTGTCGCAGATATTACTCTGGGCAGTACAAGTGGCTGAAGGTATGTATTCATGGCCAATCAAAGGGATGAAGTGCTGTCCACCAGGAGTTTGTTGCCGTGGTATTGTTGCAAGTGTACGGAGTGCCATTGGTGTGGTATTTACTGGATGGCTATGTACGTAATACCATAGTAATTATGCTAACTGGTTGAAGTCACACCTGTATTGGGAATATTCAAAAGAGCACAAGAACAATAATTAAGTTAGCCACTTTGCCATGGCAGGTCACACCTTCGTGCCTGCTCTTGACTCAACATTGTAGAGTACACTTGACAAGCAGCACTTGAGCAGCTATTATTTGCTTGGCTGATACAACAACATTCCATGTACATGTTTAGGTGGTAGCAATGCTGTCCTCAATCAGTAGCACAGTAATTGTGGCGTGTTGCTTATGACTGTGTAGATGCATACAATTTTGCTTTGTTCAATCACAGGAATGGTCTACCTCCACCAGCGTGACATTATTCACAGAGATCTGAAGTCCAGCAATGGTAAGAGAATTGCATGGTGGTATAAGTAATGAGTTTGTGTGCATTCGGAAAACTCAGGCATGACTAAGCTGCCTGAAATAATCTGGCAGCTTATATTATCATGTTAGTTGTTAGCCTCGTTCCCAGGCCGCGTGGGCTGGGAACAAGGCTAGTTAGTTGTACACCATTAACCTGAGAACATTTATATGACATCACTTCCATGTCTATATCTGCCCCGTTATTGAATGGAAATTTGCCATCAGATATGCTGATACCACACCACAGTAGCTACTCACGATGAGGATTATGTATCTCTTCCCTGCAGTTCTCCTCACATCCACAATGGACGCAAAGGTAACAAACTGCAGTGTTACAACTACTGCCACTCTATGCCACTCTATCCCGAGCCATGGGAAGTATATAAGCTCTTCCCTGCATGAACCCTCACACAGATCTGTGATCTTGGGTCCGCCCGGAGTTTGACCCACACCACACAGCAGACCACAGCGGTTGGCACGTACGCCTGGATGTCTCCTGAGGTAGGAGGCATGCCGCTGAGCATGCTACTCATTAGTACATTTAGTATATGAACTAATAGGGTCAGGGTCAGGACAAGAGCATCTCCTCCGTCTAGAGGTTCTTGACATGATCTAGAGCCAGCCAGTTCTCTGTCAGCATGAGCCTCTCAATTCCCCCCAAGCTAGAAGTAAGGGTAGGGATTGAGAAAGACCTGAATGTGTCTTCATAAACGTTTTTGAGAAAATTAATTTTCCTTCAGATGTTGCGAAGAGAGGAAGTTTCCAAATCGTGTGATGTCTATTTGTATGGTGTGTTAGTGTTTGAGATAGCAACACAACAAGTTCCATTCCCGGACGTTCTTCCTATCGTCGCTGCTGTCATGACGATGGAAGGCAAGGTGGGTCATTCAGTAGGTACCATGCAGTCACTATAAGGATTGGTACTATAGCTGCCCTTAACAAGAGCTTGCTGTATGACCTTTGGTTGGAGATGCTAAACTAAACATTGACGAGCATTGCTGGGGTCGGTGATGTCACTACTGTCACTTTATCACTCTCTACACAGCGCCCAACCATTCCTGAGACATGTGATCTACGTTTAGCCGACCTGATTAGATGCTGCTGGAAGCAAGATCCTAAGGTACATTGTTGTGGCTGAATCTGTCATTATGGTTTGAACTATGCTAGTTCCGACATAAACACACCTTTTGAGTCAACACCCTTGCACTTGAGATGGGGATGGGGGGCATGATGCAATGTAGATGTAAAATGCAATACTTTGCCATCATGTAGTCATCTGAATCTGTCATGATTTGAACTGGCCCTGTTCCCAGGTTCCCCTTGCATTTCATATTGCTGCTGCTGAAGACTTTTGCGATGGGTGGGCCCTAGCTTTAACACACTGCTTTTTGAACCCTATGCAAGAACTTTCGCATGAAGAGGGGGGTGGGGGGTTGGGAGTGGGCGCTTGATACATATCACTACAGTAGCCATGCTGGCTATGTGTACATGCATCATATTTCTGGTATGTTCTGTATACCACAGGCCAGACCCACTTTCAGAGAAAATCTGGCAACTTTGAAAACCATCACCCACTGAACTGCCAGGTTTGATTTACTTTTGGACTTCACCCCGTATGCAGTTGTTATAATTGTGTTTATTAGTATTTTTATATGTGTTATTGTATTAATCGTTTAATTAAGTGTTTAATTAATTAGGTTTGTGTTACCTTTATTGCTCCCTGTTTTCCTTTTGTAGTTGTGTCACTGCTACGTGTACATGTATGTTGGCTAGTGCTACTACTACTTGCAAGTATTTTTCATTTTTTGACGTCATTTGCATCATATATAGAATTCAAAATTGATGTACTGTAAACATCTTGGGGGTCAATGCTCACGTATCTTGGGGGTCAATGCTCACAGAGAGCAATTCATTTAATAACCCCATATGCATAGTATAATATTATGGATGCTGCTTCTCTTGCAAAATGAGTGACACCCTTCCTCGGTCCACCAAGCCCTTGCAACTTTGAAAGCCCTTGCTTGCTACTGCATGCTGGCTCCCAAACAGAAGGTCCCACTCCGAGTCCATGCCTGCAAGAAGCAGAAACGGCGGCAGCCTCGTTCCCAGGCCATGTGCACGCTCAGCACTATTCCCCGCATGGCCTGGGATTCTGGGAACGTGTCGGTACAGACTTCCGGTATGTTGGGGTAGTAACCAGAGGGTGTGAGACTACCTGCCGCGCGCGCCGACATAAAAAGTGGTATATATATAGGAACTCGCCCGAGAATAAACAGAACATCTACTTCAGCAAGTTGAACCAAACTGTGAAGCTGTCTAGTCTGGTCTTCTGAATCAGTGGAGGTGCTCGAGGATCAGCAGGAGCAAGTGAAAAAATAATGGCGGAGCTGCTGAAGACCATAGATAATATACTATATTATCTATGGTTGCTATATTATCTATGCTTAGCTACCCCTCTGCAATAGCACTAGGGCTGAACTTGTGCGGAGCAACAGAATTTTTTGCTGCACTCCTATTTTGCTTAACTACCGTTCCAGTTACCCCACCCACTAATTTTGATGTGCTTTGATGTTTGGCTACCTCAATTGCAAAAGGAACCACTGCAGCTAGAACCAAGGGGCCCACTACGGAGCTGCGAAGCGTACGAGATTTTGAAATCTGATTTCTAGCGATTTCCATTTTTGGATTCTTGATTTCCATGTTGATTTCTGGATTTCTGTTTTGCGTAGAGCAAAGTTGCTTACCTCAGTTGCAACTCAATTTACCAATAAGCTATTGAGAGCCCACTTGAATGTCCCCTTAAAAGGTTATATAACCTACTTCTGATCAGGTTATGTGTGGCATCCATTGGCCTCCTAAAAGCTATTTGTTAAACTTCTGATTAGGTTGTGATATGACACATCTTTGTGACCTTCCTTTGTGGTATTAATCTGGTGTGTCTTGCTACATATAACCAGGGTTTCATCCATTGAGAGGGGAAGCCTCCCCCAAACCCTGCAATAGCATCAGGGATAAGCTTTTAGAGCCCACTTGAATGTCTTAAAAGTCTATTTTGCCTACTTCTGATCAGGTTATGCGTAGCATCCATTGGCCTCCTAAAAGCTATTTGTTAAGCTTCTAATTAGGTTGTGATATGTTGCATGACACATCATTGTGGCCTTTAAAAGCTTTGTGTTGGTGTGTCTTGCTATATGTAACCAGGGTTTCATCCATTGAGAGGGGAAGCCTCCCCCAAACCCTTCCCTCAAACAGATGTGGATTGAACTGATTAATAACAAAGTGAATACACATGGATGGAGAGCAAGCACATAGGGTGAACTCTCAGAACCAGAGCTCCCCAACTTAGGAATACTCTTAATAGGTTTTTCACAGGGTTGGCAGGTGATCCCATAAACGGTATGCAGGTCTTTGCTGACAGTAAACAAAGCTTCAATAGTCAACATGGCTACATGCTTATTGGTGATGACCTGAACAAAGGAGTTCAAGGAAGGTACATCTACCTGGGTTTCACCAGAGATTGATATCTCCCTCCAATTTGTCGTGTTGATGTCATTCAGAGTTAAGAGTGCAACGGCTACCCATCTGATTCCAGCTGGGTCCGCATTGATGATCGAAGACAGAAAGTCAAAAGTCCAACACTGGCCTATTAGCTGAAGTATGCATGAACAGCATATTCATGCACGGATTTTAGGCGCCAATGGAGGGTTCTACTGGGCATCATAATAGTAGGTGTAAAGTGGCCGATGATGGCAAAGATGAGGACCGGTTCATGCAGCTTTTCTTGGTTCTGCAAATACGACCACAATCTGCTTCCATAGAAGCATACTACACTCCACTGATGGCTGCCAACAAGCTAAACCTCCTATGAGCAAAATGTCTTTGTTCTAGATAGCTAAGTGAATGATTATCATAGGAAATCTGCTTGCTGCAATGATGATCTGTCTGTCAAATGCAAGACACTCAGCACTCCGGCTGATAGTTAGGAATCACCACCTTCACGTCAAGTACATGTGACTCTAAGTCTTTGTTGTACAAGTTATCTCATTTGCTCATGCAGTGTAGCTAACAGTCCAAATGCCAGGAGTCAATTTTGTCATGCTCAATCCAAAAGGAATGCATGCATGGATACCTGGCCATCCATGTGTGAATCCACCTATTCAAATTCATTGATAGTGAAAATTTTTATCAAGTTCAACAAGTTTCAAAGAAAAAAAAATACAATCCATGCTTAGTACACAATATTTTAAAGCACTGTTTGTCCACAGTTCTATAAAATATTATCATCATCAGCTATAATGCCACTGCACAAGTCAGACTTTAAACATTCACACCCACGATCCATGTTTCTTGATCCGAAAAGGAAAGCCCACATGGGCCATATACCTGGCCGCTCTGTGTAAAAGCTATGTAGCAGCTTGGGTTGTTGTTCGACTTATAGGCATGATAGTTAGGGACTACTATGTCTTGAAACTCTTCATTGCCTCCACTTGGAGTGCCTCCCTTTAGCACGCCATTCTCAATGATGAGGTATGTTCCAGGACTGCTTACACTCGCGAACCGGACAATATTAAGAGCAGGATGTTGAATAGAGAACCTTGTCGCGTCTGCATTTTGGAAAACAGCAAATGATAAGTAATGCTGGAAAATACTTTTATAGATGCAGTTTGCATAAATAATTTTATACCTAGCCTATGGCAAGGCTTGAAGTTCCCCAGGGGAGAAGTTTCATGGCCAATACATACATTACACAGATGGGCTTTACAGAAGCAAGCACATAATTTTAAATTGGTTACAGCTGCTGTACACAAGTTTTCACTCATGTCTTTACACCCGAGCTACACAATGCACATCTTTATTAAGTACATCTTACCACTAATATCTGCTTGGGCAGTCACCACTCCATCAGATGCTACAGAGACAAACCTCCCAGACTGATGACTCAGCAGTAGTACTTCAGGTATTACAGGTAGTGTAGCGCTAGCCTGGTAGGCCAGAGTGAAGGCCACCATAAGTCCAACGAAAGCAAGTTGCTTGCAACTGAATGCCATTGCTCCACCTCGTTTGTTGAAATGCGTTGTGCCTCGCAGAGTCTGATGGGCTTGCTGTTTTTGTTCCTCACTTTAGCTCCTGCTTGATGCTGCTATACAGAAATGGGATCTCTTATATACTGGTGAGAATAGTGAGACATGCAACAACTTCCTTATCATGTCTCTGCAGTAGCGTCAGGGCAAAGTTGCTTACCTCAGTTGCAACTCAATTACCAATAAGCTATTGAGAGCCCACTTGAATGTCCCCTTAAAAGGTTATATAACCTACTTCTGATCAGGTTATGCGTGGCATCCATTGGCCTCCTAAAAGCTATTTGTTAAACTTCTGATTAGGTTGTGATATGACACATCTTTGTGACCTTCCTTTGTGGTATTAATTTGGTGTGTCTTGCTACATATAACCAGGGTTTCATCCATGGAGAGGGGAAGCCTCCCCCAAACCCTGCAATAGCATCAGGGATAAGCTTTTAGAGCCCACTTGAATGTCTTAAAAGGCTATATTGCCTACTTCTGATCAGGTTATGCGTAGCATCCATTGGCCTCCTAAAAGCTAGCTATTTGTTAAACTTCTGATTAGGTTGTGATATGACACATCATTGTGACCTTCCTTTGTGGTATTAATTTGGTGTGTCTTGCTACATATAACCAGGGTTTCATCCATTGAGAGGGGAAGCCTCCCCCAATTACCCTTCCCCAAACAGATGCAGATTGAACCGATTAGTGAATGCACATGGATGGAGAGCAATCACATAGGGTCAAACTCTCAGAACCAGAGCCCCCCCCCCCCCCCCCCCCCCCTCCCCCCTTCCAAACTTAGGAATACTCATATTGAGGAACAGCTGAAATTTGAAGAAATTGCATGCATACGTAGGATCATATTATTATTGTTGTGTTTTTGTGTGCAATTCATAATGCCTGATTTGGGCAAACCCGCAAATTGTTTCAAGAGCTGCAGAAAACTTACAAACGTCTAACCCACAAATGTGTTTCAGGAGCTGTAGAAAACCTAAGAATTTCACATTTTGGGCTGTATATTCATAAGGTATGCATACTTTATATGCATTGCATTTTGGTGCGCTTCATATGATTTCCAGCATTTGATTACACCACTCTGATTCTCGGCCCTTCTTGTAGATAATAGAGCGTAAAGGGATTGGAATCAAGTCACGTGATCCCATACTTGCCAATAGTGAAGCGCGCGGGCACTCTATTATCTATGGTATTACAGTACATAGTAATGACAACACGGAACAGAAACAAGTCTCACTGCTAAACATGCCCACTTTCAAGCACTGAGCTGCCCCCCTCCCCCCTTCCCCCCTCTCTCCTCTCCCCTCCCCCCTCCCCCCTCCCCCCTCTCCCCTCTCCCCTCCCCCCCCAAAAAAATCCTGGTTGAAACCCTGATAGCACAATTAATTACTTATAGGACTTCAAATGGCCCTGGTCCTGAATTGCAACAGAGGTAAGCATGCAGGGGTGGAACAACCCAAGCAATCACATATAACGTATTCACATCTGCTGAGCCCTGGTTAGTATGCCATTAACAATACCGCATGCATGACAAATGCAGGTATTTACTTTTCAGATGCATCTTCCAATCTTATAGGCTACATAAAATTAGTTTTTACTTCCTCATTTGTGAGTGCAGAAGTTTACATGCAATATTATTTTCATCCCCTAATAGCAGCACTTACACAGTGACATGAATCAATCTTGGTGCCTGACCCAGGTAAATTGCGGGAAGAGGCTCACAAAACTTCAGTGAGTACAGACCCATTTGCAGGAAGGGAAAGGTCTCTACAAGAGCACATGATGACATCATCCACACGATGGCAACATTGTCTTGCGCACATCAAGCTGTGTCACTATTAGTCTCGGTCCCAGACCCAACCCACCCCAGCACGGATCGCATCTGGAAGCGATCCGCGCTGGGGTTGGTTTGGGTCTGGGGCCGAGACTATGTCACTATATACAACATTTATTGTACTCAGCTGTCAACAGAAATGTACATGGTACTTCACAATGTGCACGGGGAGGATAAGACAAACAGTTTACCTAATTTCAGTGTTCATGCTAATTATTGTTGGGTCTACTACTGTGCATGCTCAGAAGCATGATGGACATGTGACAACTATTATTATACAGATACATGTTTGCGTTCTTGGCTTCCCAGCTGCTATTGCCATATCCTGGAATGCCAAGATGACATACTGGTGACCACCTACTTGTACTATGCAGACACATGGTGCATGCCTACCAACCAACTGGATGGTGGCAAGGTGGAGCTAAGGCAATGGATGCTCATGCACCTCCCTTCCAGTATTAAAGAGGGACTACCAAGAACCCTTTGATCGCATGCAGCACTTAGCACACATACTAGCCTCGTTCCCAGGCTGCGTGGGAACAAGGCCACATACATACTAACATGTGATCAGATAACCACTGTCATGGCACCATGTGCTGCTGCTGGTTAAGACTGCTCTGAAGAACCATGGCAGAAGATCACTAAACGGGCTGGCAATGTTATTGTACCTCAGAGTATTGAAGCAGATGAGGAGGAAAAGGAGTAGCTATGTGTAGACTGATGCTGGCAAAGCAGTATACGTGTCTGCAGTTGGTGCCTGGCAGCCGTCTCTCAATATCACAACTAATCAAGCATAGGCGGAAATCGCTACACTCAGAGAACCAGGTGCTGGCAGTCTTGTTCCCAACCCTGCATAAAATACTGGGAACCAACGCTTTAGAGCTCTGTATTGCCTATGTAACAGCTTTTTTGTTGCTAATGTCACCACTGTAAACAACAATGTTGATAGCATCAACCGTAAATACCATGTTACCATGGCAATGTCTCCTCCCACCATAAACATGGAACACACATGAGACGTCCTTAATGAATTGAGGAAAGTAAAGAAATGCTCAACGAGCTTCATAGTAACTACAGCGTATCTTCGTAAAGCAGTCAATCCTATTCTGAGGGAATGCACGTACCACTGACTACAACACGGCAGCCCGAAATAGGCGGGTAAGGACGGTAACTACAACTCTTATATAGCCCACCTCCGGGCCGACATTGATAGATCCCATGCATTCCCTCTGGATCTACAGTGAGGTTGCTAATAGACATGCGGACGAAGAAACAGTGCTAGCAAAGGCCGTTTTACATCCACAAATGGCTGCAAACTTCATGCACACACTTCAATTCAGCCAGTCAAAATTCAATGAATAATACTAGAGGAAAGTACACATAAAATGTCAGTGGGTATTGATTTTGGTACTTGCAGGAAGGGAAAGGACACTCACTAACAGTCTCTACAAGAGCTATGATGACATCATCCACAATATGGCAATACTGTCCTGCGCACATCAAGCTGTGTCACTACATATTGTACTCAGCTATCAACAGAAATGTTCACAATGTGGGGAGGATATTGAATCAAGACAAACAGTTTACACCTATATCCTAATTTCAGTGTTCATGCTAATTATTGTTGGGTCTACTACTGTGCATGCTCAGAAACGTGACGGACATGTGACAACTATTATTATAAAGATACATGTTTGCCTGCTTGGCTTCCCAGCTGCTATTGCCATATCCTGGAATGCCAAGATGACATACTGGTGACCACCTACTTGTACTATGAAGACACACGGTGCATGCCTACCAACCAACTGGATGGTGGCAAGGTGGAGCTAAGGCAATGGATGCCTATGCACCTCCCTTCCAGTATTAAAGAGGGACTACCAAGAACCCTTTGATCACATGCAGCACTTAGCACACATACTAGCCTCGTTCCCAGGCTGCGTGGGAACGAGGCTACACACATACTAACATGTGATCAGATAGCCACTGTCATGGCACCATGTGCTGCTGCTGGTTAAGACTGCTCTTGAAGAACCATGGCAGAAGATCACTAAATGCGCTGGCAATGTTATTGTACCTCAGAGTATTGAAGCAGATGAGGAGGAAAAGGAGTAGCTATGTGTAGACTGATGTTGGCAAAGCAGTATACGTGTCTGCCGTTGGTGGCTGGCAGCCGTCTCTCAATATCAGCCAACTAATCAAGCATAGGCGGCAATCGCTACACTCAGAGAACCGGGTGCTGGTAGTCTTGTTCCCAACCCTGCATAAAATGCAGGGTTGGGAGCTCTGTACTGCCTATATGTAACAGCTTTTTTGTTGCTAATGTCACCACTGTAAACAACTATGCTGATAGCATCAACCGCAAATACCATGTTACCATGGCAATGTCTCCTCCCACCGTAAACATGGAACACACATGAGACGTCTTTAATGAATTGAGGAAAGTAAAGAAATGCTCAACGAGCTTCATAGTAACTACAGCGTATCTTCGTAAAGCAGTCAATCCTATTCTGAGGGAATGCACGTACCACTGACTACAACACGGCAGCCCGAAATAGGCGGGTAAGGACGGTAACTACAACTCTTATATAGCCCACCTCCGGGCCGACATTGATAGATCCCATGCATTCCCTCTGGATCTACAGTGAGGTTGCTAATAGACATGCGGACGAAGAAACAGTGCTAGCAAAGGCCGTTTTACATCCACAAATGGCTGCAAACTTCATGCACACACTTCAATTCAGCCAGTCGAAATTCAATGAATAATACTAGAGGAAAGTACACATAAATGTCAGTGGGTATTGATTTTGGTACTTGCAGGAAGGGAAAGGACACTCACTAACAGTCCCTACAAGAGCTATGACGACATCATCCACAATATGGCAATACTGTCCTGCGCACATCAAGCTGTGTCACTACATACCGGTACAACATTTATTGTACTCAGCTATCAACAGAAATGTACATGGGACTTCACAATGTGGGGAGGATATTGAACCAAGACAAACAGTTTACACCTATATCCTAATTTCAGTGTTCATGCTAATTATTGTTGGGTCTACTACTGTGCATGCTCAGAAACGTGACGGACATGCATGTGACAACTATTATTATAAAGATACATGTTTGCCTGCTTGGCTTCCCAACTGCTATTGCCATATCCTGGAATGCCAAGATGACATACTGGTGACCACCTACTTGTACTATGAAGACACACGGTGCATGCCTACCAACCAACTGGATGGTGGCAAGGTGGACCTAAGGCAATGGATGCCCATGCACCTCCCTTCCAGTATTAAAGAGGGACTACCAAGAACCCTTTGATCACATGCAGCACTTAGCACACATACTAGCCTCGTTCCCAGGCTGCGTGGGAACGAGGGGACATACATACTAACATGTGATCAGATAATCACTGTCATGGCACCATGTGCTGCTGCTGGTTAAGACCGCTCTTGAAGAACCATGGCAGAAGATCACTAAACGGGCTGGCAATGTTATTGTACCTCAGAGTATTGAAGCAGATGAGGAGGAAAAGGAGTAGCTATGTGTAGACTGATGTTGGCAAAGCAGTATACGTGTCTGCAGTTGGTGGCTGGCAGCCGTCTCTCAATATCACAACCAATCAAGCCTAGGCGGCAATCGCTACACTCAGAGAACCGGGTGCTGGTAGTCTTGTTCCCAACCCTGCATAAAATACTGGGAACCAACGCTTTAGAGCTCTGCCCTATATGTACGTAACAGCTTTTTTGTTGCTAATGTCACCACTGTAAACAACTATGTTGATAGCATCAACTGCAAATACCATGTTACCATGGCAACGTCTCCTCCTACCGTAAACATGGAACACACATGGGATGTCCTTAACAACATTAAATGAAAGGCGGAAAGTAAAGAAACGCTCGATGAGCTTCATAGTAACGACAGCTTATATTTGTAAAGCCCAATCTGAGGGAATGGCGCACATGTACCACTGACAACAGCACGGCAATGGCAGCCCAAAATAGGCAGGTAAGGGCGGTAACTAGCGTATACCTATGACTTATATAGCCCACCTCTGGGCCGACATCGATAGGATCCCTTCTGGATCGACAGTCAGGTTGCTGATTATATAGATGCGCAGACGAAGAATCATGCAGTGCTAGCAAAGGCCATTTTACATCCACAGATGGTTGCAAACTTCACGCACACACTTCAATTGTACAGTACAGCCTGTCAAACTCAATGAGTAATACTACAGGGAAGTACATTGTGGGGCAAGCCTGACCAAGTGCATGTGCAGAACATGGATCCTGTGGCTGCATGTAGCCTCTTCCCAGGCTCCTCCCCGGCTTTTTGTGATTGCAACAAAAAGCTGAGGGGCCTGGGAACGAGGCTAGTTAGGCTAGCATGCAGACACAGATCACTTGCATTTGTGTGTATCATTTTGGCATGATGAAAGAACACACAAAATTAGAGCAGAAAGGGATTAACGGCATGACATAATTATGACAGAGAAATCAATACATTAAGATTTTAATCGTATGTTTGTGTGTCTGTCTGTGTGTAACGGAAGTGGGATGTTCATGGGGCAGGACTAGACTAGTGATGCGCGACCTTCGTACTTCAATTTACTGAACCTCGAACTCTGCGAAGAATGTTTGGGAATCTACAGCTGGTGGGGAGCAGCAGCTGAAGCGGACAAAATCGGGGAGCAGCAGTTGAAACGGACGCAATCGAGAGCAGCAGCTGAAGCAGACGCAAGCGGCGAGCAGCAGCTGAAGCGGATGCAAATGGGAAGCAGTTGAAGCGCATCGATGCAATCGCATGGGGAGCAGCAGCAGAAGCAGACGCAATCAGGGAGCAGCAGCTCTTCACAGAGAGCTGTCTGGCACCGGATTACTCACGTAGATGAACAAGGGGGGAAGTAGCTGAGCGAGCGAAGCTACTTGCATAAAGAATTGTTACATCACACTCGTCTATTTGGGCCTCATTCAGGCTTGCCCCATCAAATACCATTGGCAGGAAGTTCAAGCGCTAAAATTACATAATCACTGTGGATACAACTTCCTTTTGTCTGTTTACACATGAACAATTAGTTAGGGTGTGGCTTGCGCACTACACACAGATAGAGCCTTGAGACCGCCCTGAGTGGCACAGTGCTGTATGAAATCTCGAATGCAGTTACCCATTCACTTACCAGTTCATTCTTATTTTAATGCACAGGCGTGCACAGCAATAGAAGGTTGGGGGGGAGAACATTGGCGGCGAAGTACGGAGGCGTGCAGCGGCCGCAAAACAGCCACAGGGTGTTGATCAGTATTCGCGCGAAGCGTGGAAAATTTTTCACCCAAGAACGATTTTCGGTTATCAGGAAGACCTCCACATACTTAGACTGACTGACTACACAATAAACTGCTGCTGGAGGTAAGTCATGACTTACAGTTGATAGCTAGATCAAAGAACTGCCTCTATATAGGCAGCGTATGTTCATGTAGTCTACGCACGTTTTTTTTTCTAGGGCGGTGTTGGGGGGGGGGCGCACGCCCCCTCTGCCCGCCACTGTTTTAACATATCCCGATCACCGGACCGACCATGCTGATAATTTTTCTTTCTGTTCAAATTCACTACACAGATCCAAGTACAGAACACACAACATGACAGCTACATGTACACACAAACAAAGGAACAACTGATTCAGAGCAGCTTGAACATAGTTAGCTATACAGAACAGCATAAAGAATGCAGCTATCAGTCTGCATGGTGCTTGGTTTATAACCCTTCCTAGAATGTAGGAATGCAACTGTGTATGGGACATGTCTATTACTGGACTACTGAACTCATCCCAACTGCCTCTCACAACCCTGATGTCCATACGTTACGTTGCCGTGGTGCTCGTGTACGCACATGGCTGGTGGACTGTATATCCTTGTCAAGGTGGGATGGGTATAGCCCCTTTCATGTGTATTGGTGGATAATGCTGAAACCGCTGGAATTATGCTCCCTAGCCTCGCTCGTTATACACAGCTCACTTTGGCATTTCATCATGAGAGCCTTCATTGACAGTTCGGGTGTTGTTAGAGTCATGTATCTGGTTAGGATGGCTGAAATGACCTCCGGGAACAGTTTCAATTTCAAGTCCAACACGCCTGAAATTGGGATACATTTAAAGGCTCTAGAGGCTGAAAATGATCTCTGGAAATGCAACATTGCCTGAGCAACTGGTTGGACTTAGCAATGCTAACCCATTTAGCCTTCAATACTGGAGTTCTATGTCTATCTACACATAAACAAGAGTCCAGCCGGCGTCCATCTTAGTCTAGCTGCTAGCCCCTCTCCGCCCGGCCGGTCAAGTGGGCACACGGCAAAGCCACGCGCGGAGGGCGGAGAGGGTCTAGCAAACTAGATTGCATTTCAACTGACCAATCAGATTTTACTGAAATGATTCGTTCCAATTTTATTCATGACTCTCATGGTTGTAAACTGAGCCATTTGTGTGCGATCAGCCTGGTGGAGAGCGTCTAAAAGCCTACACTCCAGCTAAACTAGTCCAATCTGGAAGGGTACAGAACTCGTCCTCAACTCTAGCTGGCACTTCACTGGTTCACAGGTACATGGAGAAACGTGATCTAGTGCAATGTTTGCTAGACCCTCTCCGCCCTTCGTGCATGGCTTCACCATGCGGCCCCTTGACCGGCCGGGTGGAGAGGGGCTAGCGGCTAAACTGAGCCCATCTGTAATTCACATTACCAAAGGTGACATCACACGTTCAAAGTCTGATGACAAGTTTTGAAGTCAATGGGTTAAGAAGTATTCATCACAGTCATGTAATTACAGACCAGACCTGCCTAGTTTTATGTGGCCTTAACAATGCACCTGTTGCCATTTTCAATGCAGCAGTTAATTGCAGCCTGTTTTGAGCGTTTACCTTTAGTACCCTGGAGAGTTAGTAGATTCCTCTACTGCATCCTGCAGGAGTGGGGGAGCACCTGTTGCTCATGTGGGACGGGGGACCACGGCGGGCAATACGAAAGATCGGAGTTCTGCATGGAGATGAGGAACCACTCACTTAAAGAGTACAGTTGTACAAGCATGATCACAAATCACTCACTCCCTCCCCTTACAAACAACTTGCACTTTGAACACCTCCTCACACATACTAGGGATCGACAACGGAAGCACTTTAGCTTTGGTCAAGCAAAATCTAGTGGAGCTGCTGCGAGAAATGCAGAGAAACTGTGACAGTGTATACTGGTGTGTAAAGTACACCCCTGTAGAGAGGTATGGGGTATATATATCCCCCCCCCCCCCCCCCCCCCCCCCCCCCCCCCCCAGTACCTCTCAGATCACACCTAGCAATAGCAAAACATTGGTTCAGCAGTTGCTGGGTCAGCCGGACCTCTTCCGCCACCCTGCATATTTTTCTTTTAGTTGAGATATATATATTATATTTATTTTGTAAGTAATAAATTTTATGTTCGAATATTATTATTAGAGTGATTACGGTAGGCAGGTAGGCAGTGTACGTTCATGTAGTCTATGTACGTTTTTTTTCCTAGGGCGGTGTTGGGTATAGTGGACTCTGCATTAGTATAGTGGCCATGGCATGCAGCAAACCCTGTGTAACCCTGTGTAACAAATCATCCACAGTGTACACACACGAGTTTGCTACTTTCACCAGACAATAATTATTCATCCAAAACAACTTGATTCTCCCCACAGTGGACAGGTCACAACAAACCATGCAGGAGAGTTGGCATCTCCCTCCCTTGTTTACCTATCCCTCCCTCTTCTCTCTATTCTCTCTCCACTTGACTATATTCATAACTAGCTAGGTGGTTTATCTTTGCAGTTGACATCTTTTTCACTTACCTTCGTAGATCGAGAAATGGAGTCTAGCCCAACTGCCACAGAAACAAAGTCAAAGACGCCAAGAGTTCCGAAGCGGCGCGGGGGCTGGGCACCACACCAGCTGTGCAAGCATATTCTGAAGCAGCGTAGGGTCTGGTCACCGCCCAACCGTATCAAGCCCAACTGGAACTGCCCGAGCAACAACCACGATCATTCCCAGACGCCAAACTCATTCCAAAGCGGCGTGGGGTCTGGGAACCACGCCCACTTGCCTACGGAACAGCATTCGTAGTCAACTACAACCACAGCAACAGAGGGACCGCCATTGGCAGAGTGCCTACCGGAGGAGGCCAACGCCATTGAAAATCGACAGAGACAGACACCACCATTGGCTACCGTCTACGCTTGCACACCTGGTATAATTTTACCGCCAAAATGTGAACCAACCAATCAAATAAGAGCATTAGGGCCTACCGGCGCGCGCGTTGCCGCCGGCTTCTGCGGGTATATAAAGCGGGTCCCGCAGTGCCGAAGTCATTCGGGCTAGGTACTGTTCGGGTGAAGTTAAGGTGAGGTGAGCCCTCACCCTAACCTTACCCTTGCTCTACCTTTCACTGCTTGGGGGGTTGGGCAGCCTGGGGGGTGGGGGCAGCCTGGGGGGGTGGGGGCAGCCTGGGGGGAGGGGCAGCCTGGGGGGATGGGCAGCCTGGGGGGCGGGGCAGCCTGGGGGCGGGGCAGCCTGGGGGGGAGGGGCAGCCTGGGGGGGAGGGGCAGCCTGGGGGGGAGGGGCAGCCTGGGGGAGGGGTAGCCTGGGGGGAGGGGCAGTGTGGGGGGTGGGGTAGGTGTGTGTGTGTGCGGAGGTGGGGCAGGTGTGTGTGGGCACGCTTGTGTTGGTGAACTGGAATCCAGGTGCTGTCATAATATGTCATTGGTAACTTGAGATGTGCTGTTCCTAACAGTGACTCCACTCCACTGACTGTCCAGCACGCCAGAACCTGCTGGCGGCCAGAAAAATATTATCCACACAATCTTTGCACTTGCATCAAAAGTTGTGCTTACTCATAATACTCAACTAGTGAACAACTGACTATATCTGTGGTCAGTTACCCCACTTTACTTTCAAGTATTTGGGGCGACCTCTATAGCCTGCAGTTGAGTAACAACTATGCTCCCAAATATGGCAAATGTATGGGTGCAGTAAAATAAGATGTTAATTGCTATGTATAATAATTATTATACTGGTCAACACTCTACAGTTGAAATTACTTAATGTATGAGGATACCACTGCATGGGCCAGGACCTTATAACGTACGGTCTTGGCCCAAAAGTGGGAGGGTGTGCATGTGTGACAGTTTCTCTCTCTCTGCAGTGTTCTACCACATTATTCGTGCAGTGGAATGATGCACACATTTGGGTGTTGGAGGTCGTGATTCATATGGTAATATACTTCTGACCTCCCAGATCAACTGCTCCTCGATCCTTCCACTGACTGTCCAGCACGGGTCACTCCACTGACTGTCCTGCATTGGTTATCGTTATCCACTGACAGTCCTGCAGCATGGGTCAATCAACTGCCTGTCGAGCATATAGGTCGATCACCCACCAGTCTACTTATGTGTTCTTGACTTTATACACGTATAATCTTTCCTATTCGATGGGAAAAATACAGGAACTGAAATACATACACATGTACACATTAATTTGCCAAATAATAATTTCATAACAATCATGTACAGTAAGATGCGAGTGACGGACATTGAAATATTATAGAGTCCATTAGAGGACACTTGACATGCAGCAGAGTGAGCGATACCACATGGCACTATGCAATGTACTCGTATATACTGCTGTTCTCTTTGCTTCTGCGGATGTAGTCCCTATCTATCAGACTCTCAATTCTCTTCTTCAAATCAGAGGGCTGTAATTTGATGACAGAAACAAGCCATCCATAAAGGGTATGGTATGGCATTAATTGGAATGCAATAGCACATTACAAGTCCAGCTTGGAAACGGTTTTAGCTCTAACTAGCAATTATTTTCTTCATGGGCAGGAAGCAAATGAATGCCTATTTGAAGCCCTTCCTGGGAAGGGAAACCAGAAACCTGGAGAAAACCCTTTCCTAGGTGCAGCTGGTGGGACTCAAACCTGTGGTCTCTCACACCTTACAGTCAAGATAGCTGGGTGTAGCCTTACCCGCACATGAAACCGGAGTTGAGCTAAGCACTCGGAGACCAGCAAGTTGTGCGGTAGTGTTCTTCTCATTTTCATGATGCGCACTATGGCAGCATCCACCTGTGAGGGAGGAGGTCAGCAGCTGATGAAACTGTGAGTATGCACGCACACACATACCCATCACCAACATGGTAAACTTCATCAGAAGTCTCTTGTATAGCAGCTAGAGCTTTACAGACAAAGCCAGAAAGGCCTACATCCATGATGAGTGATGTTGCACCAGAATAACTGACCCACTCTGCATTGCCATAACTTGCGGTGAAAGATTTGAGCTCATATCCTATAGATTGGTACATTCATAGCCTTGGGCCAGGGAAGTTACCCACTACTGTGGATATCTGTGTGTGTATGTGTACATGCATTACCTGGTACTGTCTATCTTGGAACACTCTCTCATTGGTGGCAGTATTTTCTTCTGTCTAAGGAGAAGAACATGTCAGCATAAAATTATCACTCAAAAAAGAAAACAGAAACAGAAACCTTAGTAGTCTGGATGAAGACTAAAATATGTTGATAATTCCCTAAAGTAGAATCTCCCTCCCTTCCCCTTTCTCCCTCTCTTCCTCTCTCTCCCACTCCCTCCCATGTGCAAAAGATTTAAATAGAGGGTGAGGACTGGCCGTGTGAGAAAAGCTGCACTTCAGTAACACTGGTAATGACATACCACAGCCTACCACTCCCATTCTGAATCCGGATTCAAATTAATATAAGCTCACTGTTTCCTTCATCTGGACTTGATTGATTTTGATTCGGCACATCTTGTGTTTAAAGTCAGCATTGTACACAAATTCATCATTGTCCTCCACCTCTTTAGCCTAGATTGGAGAGGAGGGAGGGGAGGAGTGGGAAGGGAGGAAGAGTGGGAGGGGAGGAGTGGGAGGGAGGGGGAGAGGGAGGGGAGAAGGAGTGGGAGGGGAGGAGTGGGAGGGATGGGGAGAGGGAGTGGGAAGGAGGGGAGCAGGGAGGGGAGGAAGAGTGGGGGGAGGGGACAGGAGTGGGAGGAAGGGGAGGAGTGGGAGGAGGGAAGAGGGAGTGGGAGAGATGGAAGCAGGGGGGAGGAGGAGTGGGGGGAGGGGAGAGGAGTGGGGAGGAGTGGGTGGAAAGAGAGGAGTTGGAGGGAGTGGAGGAGGGAGGATGGGAGGGAGTGGAGGAGAAGTAGGAGGAAGGGGAAGAGTGGGAAGGTGGGAAAGGGGAGGAGTGGGAGAGACATGAGGAGGAGGAGGAGGAAGGAGAGGAGAAGGAAGGAAAAAAGTATATACCAGGTACAATTTACTTGGAAGAAGGGTCTTGTTATGCAAACTAGAATATGCATCAAGTGCAAGCGCCATGGGGCAACCATGTTGTATGTTTGGTAGTGAAGTAGATGGCCTTACCTTCGGATGTTTACTGAGTACTCTTGCTTTGCCGAGGGAGAGAGACTGCATAGTTCTTCTGAGTTCTCCATCCTCTGCACAAGGTACGTTACATTGTGAAAAGTAGCATGTGTACATGTACAACCGCACTTCCCTTAGAAATTCATATGGAGGATGTGAGTTGGTTAAACATGGAGTGGCGAACTCGAGGTTTCTAAAGGGGGCAAGAGGTTTTGAATGGGGGAAAAAGGCCACCCCTGTTGTTGTCCTCTAGTGCCAAGTTCATTTTCCTTGGGGCTTGGGAAGATGGACAAGCAAGGATGAACAGGGAAGGCCTGGGAAAAACGATCACATGACCTGACACTAGTAGATGTCAGGGTGGGAGTGGCAACACATGAATGACACCATGACTGGACATTAGAGTGGGAGTGGCAACACGTGAATGGCACCATGAGATGTTAGCTGGACATTAGAGTGGGAGTGGCAACACATGAATGGCACCATGACGATGTTAGCTGGACATTAGAGTGGGAGTGGCAACACATGAATGACACCATGATATGTTAGCTGGACATTAGAGTGGGAGTGGCAACACATAAATGGCACCATTAGTTGGACATTAGAGTGGGAGTGGCACAAAAGGACTAACTTAGCTATAGTCATGCTTAACAAAACAACACTAGTGTGTGGCTTGGTGAAGCTGAAAGCATAAATCTTAGACCACAATAATGTCAAAGGGAGAATCTAAGGTGGCATCTCAACTGACCAATGCTGGTGGCCTCCTTGATGTACAGGAAGGAAAGTCTGTCTGTTGAGTTGAAGAGAAGAAGTACAAGAGACTGGAACAATGAGACTTGCAGTTCCTTGTCTCCCTGTGTGTGTGTGTGTGTGTGTGTGTGTGTGTGTGTAAGACACTTAGGGCCTGTATTTTTCTTTCTGTCATTTTCAACGTCTAGAACCCTTAAACATACCCTACTATCTGTTCCCTGGTGTTGCTGGGCTTGACACTGCTCTCACAGGTAAGTTCAGCCATCCTCAGCAGATACGTGACTCTAACCACACCCACCAATTAACAAACTTACAATCAAGTCCCCCGGGAATGCCAACCTGCCGTAGCTGAAAACGGGCCATGAACGCAGGGAGGCCCTACCATGGCAAGTGGCCGGCAGGAAACCCACAACATTCCTAGCCGGTATCAACATTCTTGAGCGTGATAGCTACCGGTACATGTACCATGAGAAAGAGATCCCCTATTCAGAGCCTCGCACTAATGCACCTAGCAATAATATCCAGTGACCACTGTATTGTCTGTCTGTCCACCAGCCCTGTACGTACATGTAACACTCACATAAGGGAATGAAGCCTTGAGAACACAGTGTCCCAGAGAGGGCTGCCACTGAAGTCGTCTGCCACTGTGCTTGCTAAGGTAGAATGTCTTGAACGACTCCCTGTACTGGCCCATCTGAGGAGGGAGACCAGTGTCAGCTCGTTATGCGGAATGGTTTCAGCTCCACAAACGATCTCATGAAGTAAACCTTTTTATGCTAAGGAGTACACTGCCTTAATGTCACTATCATTTGTGGGAAAACTCGCTCATTTTCGGCAAACAAAAGAATTTAGCAGATGTGACCTCACATACATGACATGTGAATTGGGGTGAGCCGTGAGCTAGCTGCCTATGGAGTAGCCTGTGAATGAGGCTAGCTGTATAGTACGAGCTGGTGGATGCAATCAGAGTCTATCCGCAATTTAAGGTGAGGGTAAGCGCTGCATCATTTTGAAAAAGTGAGGTTTTCCTACTTGTTGTTTTAGCCTACCAGCAGTGCAGTTGCCTCTTGAACGGATTCGGAGAATCGGTATACAGCAGTTGCTATCCATAGTTTGGATGGCAAAAAGATATCATGCCAAATCTGCAATCGGCTAAAATTTGTCACCTATAATAAGGAGTGACCTTGTACTATTTATCAATGAGGAGGCGGGTACCTTTAACCTTAATGTGTGCATATCAAGTTTGTATGTGTGATCACGTCCAGCAGACGGAGGTTTAGTCACGGAGTAACATACGTACATCAGGAGGTAGGATGATTTCCATAGGGGTGTACGTGGGCCAGTACCCCATTGTCAGGACATTCACATTGAGCTCAACGTTCCCTGATACTCTGTGCCGAGGTAGCTGAGAGGAGGAAGAAACCAGGAACCTCACACATAGTTACACCCCCCTCTCTCACGCACCCCCCCCCCCCCACACACACACACACACACCCACCCACACACACACTCTGTGCCGAGGTAGCTGAGAGGAGGAAGAAACCAGGAACCTCACACATAGTTACA
>OZ007509.1:14167447-14262533 GCA_963931865.1 Axinella damicornis | reverse complement strand
CCCACTCCTCCCCTTCCTCCCACTCCTCTCCCCTCCCCCCACTCTTCCTCCCCTCCCTGCTCCCCTCCTTCCCACTCCCTCTCCCCCTCCCTCCCACTCCTCCCCTCCCTCCTCTCCAATCTAGGCAAAAGAGGTGGAGGACAATGATGAATTTGTGTACAATGCTGACTTTAAACACAAGATGTGCCGAATCAAAATCAATCAAGTCCAGATGAAGGAAACAGTGAGCTTATATTAACTCTTTAGGGGCCAAATTCTTTCTCTAGGTCATTTTCAGTCTATAGAACACTTAAACATACCCTAATTTCTGTTCCCTGGCATTGCTGGGCTCGAAACTGCTCACACAGGTAATTTCAGCTATACTGAGCATATACGTGACTTAACCACACCACCAATTAACGAGCTTGCAATCAAGCCTCCCGAGAAATGCCAACCTGCCGTAGCTGAAAAACGGGCGATGTATGCTGGAAATGGAGGCCCTACAAGGCAAGACAGCTACTTTCTAAGTCCATTTATGCCAAAAACGGCGGAAATGGCCCTCCCAGTGCCGACCAAGACCTTTCTATCGCGGAGCCCAGACACGGCCATGCTGTTTGCACCCTTCGGGTGCACCCACCCACCTCCCCCTGCCCCGCCCTCTCTGCTGGCGCAGAGCCTATCTCTCAAGGACATTGCCGGATGTGACATCATGAAGCTGAAAGTCCTCATGACACCTTAAGGCGTCATTAGCTGGTAAACGGTTAATGGGGAGGCAAATAAAATTAAAACGGAGCTATTTAATGATATTCATGAGGACTCTGGCAGCCATTTGGGTCAGACCATGTCAAGTGTCAGCATACAACCAAAGTTAGCTACAGCTGGCTTCACAGGTACCAACGGCACAGGCACACCCTCCAACACACAGAATAATAGTGAATAGGCTGTTAATGATATTCATGATCCACAAAATAAGACAGATTACGTCCCTTGTCGCAGTCACAGTCAGGGTATGGTTAGACAGAGGTTCAGTGCTCAGTTCAGCTACAGCTTGCTTATCTCTGAAATTTTGTCCCACATTTCGGATCTTTCTCTCGTCTCATTAACTCTTTAGGGGCCAAATTCTTTCTCTAGGTCATTTTCAGTCTATAGAACACTTAAACATACCCTAATTTCTGTTCCCTGGCATTGCTGGGCTCGAAACTGCTCACACAGGTAATTTCAGCTATACTGAGCATATACGTGACTTAACCACACCCACCAATTAACGAGCTTGCAATCAAGCCTCCCGAGAAATGCCAACCTGCCGTAGCTGAAAAAACGGGCGATGTATGCTGGAAATGGAGGCCCTACAAGGCAAGACAGCTACTTTCTAAGTCCAATTATGCCAAAAAACGGCGGAAATGGCCCTCCCAGTGCCGACCAAGACCTTTCTATCGCGGAGCCCAGACACGGCCATGCTGTTTGCACCCTTCGGGTGCACCCACCCACCTCCCCCTGCCCCGCCCTCTCTGCTGGCGCAGAGCCTATCTCTCAAGGACATTGCCGGATGTGACATCATGAAGCTGAAAGTCTCATGACACCTTAAGGCGTCATTAGCTGGTAAACGGTTAATTTGAATCCGGATTCAGAATGGGAGGGGTAGGCTGTGGTACGTCATTACCAGTGTTACTGAAGTGCAGCTGTTCTCACACGGCCAGTCCTCACCCTCTATTTTAATCTTTTGTGCATGGGAGGGAGTGGGAGAGAGAGGAAGAGAGGGAGAAAGGGGAAGGGAGGGAGCGGGGGAGAGGAAGAGAGGGAAAGAGAAGGAGGGGGGGGAGAGAGAAAGGGAGAGAGAGGGAGGGAGTGGAGGAGAGAGGAAGAGAGGGAGATTCTACGTTAGGGAATTATCAACATATTACTTTAGTCTTCATCCAGACTACTAAGGTTTCTGTTTCTGTTTTCTTTTTTTGAGTGATAATTTTATGCCGACATGTTCTTCTCCTTAGACTGAAGAAAATACTGCCACCAATGAGAGAGTGTTCCAAGATAGACAGTACCAGGTAATGCACGCACATACACACACAGATATCCACAGTAGTGGGTAATGATCATTTTAGATTGGGGGGGGGGGGGGGGGGGGGGGGGGCTGGTACATTTTAGCTTGTGCATGATGTCAAGGGTAGACAGTGACATGTAGTAGTGAGTGCATGGTCAACTTGTGCGGAAACTAATAAAGCTGTAATTTCACTAGACCAGTCACATCAAAATGTCTATTCGTGGGCTAGTTCCCTGGCCCAAGGCTATGAATGTACCAAACTGCGTCTATAGTATATGAGCTCAAATCTTCCACCGCAAGTTATGGCAATGCAAAGTGGGTCAGTTATTCTGGTGCAACATCACTTATCATGGCTGTAGGCCTTTCTGGCTTTGTCTGTAAAGCTCTAGCTGCTATACAAGAGACTTCTGATGAAGTTTACCATGTTGGTGATGGGTATGTGTGTGCATACTCATAGTTTCATCAGCTGCTGACCTCCTTCCTCACAGGTGGATGCTGCCATAGTGCGCATCATGAAAATGAGAAGAACACTACCGCACAACTTGCTGGTCTCAGAGTGCTTAGCTCAACTCCGGTTTCATGTGCGGGTAAGGCTACACCCAGCTCTTGACTGTAAGGTGTGAGAGACCACAGGTTTCAGTCCCACCAGCTGCACCTAGGAACGGGTTTTCTCCAGGTTTCTGGTTTCCCTTCCCAGGAAGGGCTTCAAATAGGCATTCATTTGCTTCCTGCCCATGAAGAAAATAATTGCTAGTTAGAGCTAAAACCGTTTCCCAAGCTGGACTTGTAATGTGCTATTGCATTACAATAAATGCCATACCATAGCCTTTATGGATGGCTTGTTTCTGTCATCAAATTACAGCCCTCTGATTTGAAGAAGAGAATTGAGAGTCTGATAGATAGGGACTACATCCGCAGAAGCAAAGAGAACAGCAGTATATACGAGTACATTGCATAGTGCCATGTGGTATCCCTCACTCTGCTGCATGTCAAGTGTCCTCTAATGGACTCTATAATATTCAATGTCCGTCACTCGCATCTTACTGTACATGATTGTTATGAAATTATTATTTGGCAAAATTAATGTGTACATGTGTATGTATGTATTTCAGTTCCTGTATTTTTCCCATCAAATAGGAAATATTATACACGTATCAAGTCAAGAACACATAAGTAGACCTCCAACACCCAAATGTGTGCATCATTCCACTGCACGAATAATGTGGTAAAACACTGCAGAGAGAGAAACTGTCACACACACCCTCCCACTTTTGGGCCAAGACCGTACGTTATAAGGTCCTGGCCCAGTGGTATCCTTGGGCTATGCATGAAGTCATATATACATTAAGTAATTTCAGCTGTAGAGTGTTGACCAGTATACATAGCAACATCTTATTTTACTGCACCCATACATTTGCCATAATTTTTTATTTGGGAGCATAGTTGTTACTCAGCTGCAGGCTATAGAGGTCGCCCCAAATACTTGAAAGTAAATTAAGTGCACCACAGATAGTCAGTGTTCACTAGTGAGTATTATGAGTAAGCACACCTTTTGATGCAAGTGCAAAGATAGTGTGCCTCCTTCCCTGCACATACTGAAATCGAATCTGCACTTGTGTTGGTTTGGGTCTCAGACCGACACTAGCTAGTGCAAAGACACATTACAGGATGTACCACACACTGACACACACACAACTCAATCAGGTAGTTGTTAACGTAAATGAAGTGGATATTGGTCCGGCAGGAAGTAGGGCAATGGGTTAGGGTATATCAGGGCCAGGGCTGGTTCTAGATGCACACGCGTTTCTAGTACCAATACCTAAAGTATGTACTTCCTGCCGGAACAATATAATCAGGGGAAGGATAATTATATTTTTCTGGCCGCCAACAGGTTCTGGCATGCTGGATAGTCAGTGGAGTGGAGTCAATGTTAGGAACAGCACATCTCACTTCTCAAGTTACCAATGACATAATTATGACAGCACCTGGATTCCAGGTTCACCCACACTAACACGCGCCCACAGACCCCTGCCCCACCTCTGCACACACAAACACGCCCACACACACACTTGAGGTGGTGAGGTTAGTGTGAGGGCTCACCTCACCTTAACCCCCCCCAGGCTACCCCTCCCCCCAGGCTGTCCCTCCCCCCAGGCTGCCCCACCCCCCCAGGCTGCCCCACCCCCCCAGGCTGCCCCTCCCCCCAGGCTGCCCCTCCCCCCAGGCTGCCCCTCCCCCCAGGCTGCCCCTCCCCCCAGGCTGCCCCACCCCCCCAGGCTGCCCCACCCCCCCCCCAGGCTGCCCCACCCCCCAAGCAGTGAAAGGTAGAGCAAGGGTAAGGTTAGTGTGAGGGCTCACCTCACCTTAACCTCACCCGAACAGTACCTAGCCCGAATGACTTCGGCACTGCGGGACCCGCTTTATATACCCGCAGAAGCCGGCCGGCAACGCGCGCGCCGGTAGGCCCTAATGCTCTTATTTGATTGGTTGGTTCACATTTTGGCGGTAAAATTATACCAGGTGTGCACGCGTAGACGGTAGCCAATGGTGGTGTGTCTGTCTCTGTCGATTTTCAATGGCGTTGGCCTCCTCCGGTAGGCACTCTGCCAATGGCGGTCCCTCTGTTGCTGTGGTTGTAGTTGACTACGAATGCTGTTCCGTAGGCAAGTGGGAGTGGTTCCCAGACCCCACGCCGCTTTGGAATGAGTTTGGCGTCTGGGAATGATAGTGGTTGTTGCTCGGGCAGTTCCAGTTGGGCTTGATACGGTTGGGTGGTGACCAGACCCTACGCTGCTTCGGAATATGCTTGCACAGCTGGTGTGGTGCCCAGCCCCCGCGCCGCTTCGGAACTCTTGGCGTCTTTGACTTTGTTTCTGTGGCAGTTGGGCTAGACTCCATTTCTCGATCTACGAAGGTAAGTGAAAAAGATGTGAACTCTCCTGCATGGTTCATAAAACCCTGCAAAGATAAACCACCTAGCTAGTTATGAATATAGTCAAGTGGAGAGAGAATAGAGAGGAGAGGGAGGGATAGGTAAACAAGGGAGGGAGATGCCAACTCTCCTGCATGGTTTGTTGTGACCTGTCCACTGTGGGGAGAATCAAGTTGTTTTGGATGAATAATTATTGTCTGGTGAAAGTAGCAAACTCGTGTGTGTACACTGTGGATGATTTGTTACACAGGGTTTGCTGCATGCCATGGCCACTATACTAATGCAGAGTCCACTATACCATAGATTATATAGCTCTTATAGAGCTATGACTATACTAATGTCAGTGAGTACGATAAAGTACCGGTACGTGAAGTCCATCCATCATTCCGTGTCAAGACATTCCAAGATGGAGAACCAGTTCGTTGTAAACTGCTGCGTGAGAGGCTACCATGTCTACAATACTACATCAGTGGACACCATCAGTAGGAGAACAGCTGGAGACATTTTGTGAAGCTGGCAACGAACATGACAAGCACGCTGTTGCTGTAACAAAAGAAAACTCTAGTGCAGTCAGGGCATTTACCGCAGAATATCTCTCGAACATGCTGGTATTTTATCAAGAGCAAAGGGGAGATAACTGGTGAAGTGAGCGGACGCAGGAGACGCACAACAGCTGCCTGTGGTGGAATGGGAGTCCCTTGTCTCCTGAACTTCTACCATGCCAATCCTGAACTTGTAAAGAAAGCCAAGGAACTCATCACGAAAAAATATGGACTCACATAACTGCTCTTGTGTACTTATATTTTGATTTGAACAAATATTCTATTCAAACCCCCCCCCCCCTTTCTCGGAAAAATCGTTAGTTTATGTATTCTATAGAATTTGAACACCCAGAATTTAGAACTCTTTAGAGAGATTGGTGGTCGCATTCGAACTCTGACTCCGGAGAAAAACTCACGAGCCTACCTGATTCAGCAGGTGTCCATTGCTATTCAGCGTGGCAATGCAGCCTCAGTGCTACATGGGAACCCTCTGTGTAAATAGTTGCATGTAGTTGTATTTCGTCTTGTTTTGTATACGTTATTGTGATTGTGTTAGTTCTTTTTTCTGTAGTTATTAAATTTTATGTTTGAATTATTAGAGTGATTACGGTAGGCAGTGTACGTTCATGTAGTCTATGTATGTTTTTTTTCCTAGGGCGGTGTTGGGGGGGCGCACGCCCGCACGCCCCCCCCCCCCCCCCCCCCCAGTACCGCTACTGTTTGTGTGTGTGTGTGTGTGTGTGTGTGTGTGTGTGTGTGTGTGTGTGTGTGTGTGTGTGTGTGTGTGTGTATCTCTGTGTGTGTGTGTGTATCTCTGTGTGTGTGTGTGTGTGGTAGAGAGTGGGATTTGAGCACCCCCTTCCCCAACACGCGCATCTCCACAATGGACAGGTGGATGCAGCACTAGGTGCGGATTGAGGAGATGGTGGAGAAGCTGACAAACATTGACCTGAACTGGAGAAAAGGATTGAACCGATGAGCTCAACTATCACTGACGTGGTGAGGTCTTACACTCTGTATCAGTTTGAATTTGACTCTTTTGCCTGTTGAAACATATCTCTCTCCCTCCCTTCTCAGAAAGTGGAAGCATGAACTGAGGGAGGAAATCGACATGGGCTCTGTCAGACAGGTAAGGAGGAAGGGAAAGTGAAGAAAGAGTGGGAGATGGGTGGGGTACTGGTAGGTTGGAGGGCAGTGAGGGGAGGGGAGAAGGGAATGGTGAGGGGAGAAGGGAATGGTGAGGGGAGAGGGTAAGCTGGCAGTGTAATTCAGACCAATTGTTGACCAATGTGTAATCAACCCAGTTCCTACTGTCCCCTCAATTAACTATTGTGTGTGTGCACTGCAGTACGTGTGTGTGTGTGTGTGTGTGTGTGTGTGTGTGTCTGTGTGTGTATTCATATGTGTGCATTAGGGCTCAAACGACTATTTCCCTAATCGACAAATTGGGTTACACGACTAAATTGAGTAGAGTAGCTAATCTATTTTCGGACACCATGAAGAGGACAATATGATATCTCTTGGATGCTGTACTTTGAGTGTTCAATAGCCAGTATGTCTGGACAATCAATGCTCAGAGGGTGACCTCTATCTTGGACCATCAATGCTCGGAGGGCGACCTCTAACTTCGGTCTCCATTGGACTGTATACTTCAATTGTCGGACATCATTCCATCTAGACTGAATCGTTCTACGACAAGGCTTGATACAATGCATGCTGCCACACGGTCTGCACAGTTGTACAAGACAACAGAAGTAAATTAGAGGTCGAAACTATGCATATCCACGGCATGATTAAGCTACGTTTTACGCCCAGAAAAATATGGAGTGTATAGGATTAACTCCCACATTGAACGTATGTAAAAAGGATTAGCATTTCTAAGACCGTTGTTGCAAATAGTTAGTCTGTGTCTGATTTTATATGGTGTCTGGTGATTGATGACGTACTGTACAAATGAGAAACTCAGCCAGCTTGACTCGAAGTTCCTGTCTTGGCAGTGGAGCTGGTCCAGCAGACCCGGCTACTGCCGGACCAATGTTTGCTGTATGGCACCTGTGCTAGAACCAGTAGAGCTCTCAGCCATCTTGTCACAACCATGAGCACTAGCTAATGAATTGCACTTGCGCAGCAACTAATTGTAATCAGCACGCAAGAATTTTAGTTGACAGCTAGTCGACTACTTCAACTGATCATTGAGGCCCTAGTATGCATCTGTGTGTGCTGTGCATATGCAAGGTGGCGGAAGAGGTCCGGCTGACCCAGCAACTGCTGAACCAATGTTTTGCTATTGCTAGGTGTGATCTGAGAGGTACTGGGGGGGGGGGGGGGGATATATACCCCATACCTCTCTACAGGGGTGTACTTTACACACCAGTATACACTGTCACAGTTTCTCTGCATTTCTCGCAGCAGCTCCACTAGATTTTGCTTGACCAAAGCTAAAGTGCTTCCGTTGTCGATCCCTAGTATGTGTGAGGAGGTGTTCAAAGTGCAAGTTATTTGTAAGGGGAGGGAGTGAGTGATTTGTGATCATGCTTGTACAACTGTACTCAACTAATTATCTCGTGGTTCCTCATCTCCATGCAGAACTCCGATCTTTCGTACTGCCCACGTGCCGTGGTCCCCCGTCCCACATGAGCAACAGGTGCTCCCCCACTCCTGCAGGATGCAGTAGAGGAATCTACTAACTCTCCAGGGTACTAAAGGTAAACGCTCAAAACAGGCTGCAACTGCTGCATTGAAAATGGCAACAGGTGCATTGTTAAAGCCACATAAAACTAGGCAGGTCTGGTCTGTAATTACATGACTGTGATGAATACTTCTTAACCCATTGACTTCAAAACTTGTCATCAGACTTTGAACATGTGATGTCACCTCTGGTAATGTGAATTACAGATGGGCTCAGTTTAGCTGCTAGCCCCTCTCCGCCCGGCCGGTCAAGGGGCCGCATGGTGAAGCCATGCACGAAGGGCGGAGAGGGTCTAGCAAACATTGCAGTAGATCACGTTTCTCCATGTACCTGTGAACCGGTGAAGTGCCAGCTAGAGTTGAGGACGAGTTCTGTACCCTTGGAGGCATCCAGATTGGACTGGAGTGTAGGCACACGAATGGCTCAGTTTACAACCATGAGAGTCATGAATAAATTGGAACGAATCGTTTCAGTAAAATCTGATTGGTCAGTTGAAACGCAATCTAGTGCAATGTTTGCTAGACCCTCTCCGCCCTCCGCGCGCGGCTTCGCCGTGTGCCTGCTTGACCGGCCGGGCGGAGAGGGGCTAGCAGCTTGACTAAGATGGACGCCGGCTGGACTCCAGTATTGAAGGCTAAATGGGTTAGCATTGCTAAGTCCAACCAGTTGCTCAGGCAATGCTGCATTTCCAGAGATCATTTTCAGCCTCTAGAGCCTTTAAATGTATCCCAATTTCAGGCGTGTTGGACTTGAAATTGAAACTGTTCCCGGAGGTCATTTCAGCCATCCTAACCAGATACGTACATGACTCTAACAACACCCACCAGTTAATGAACTGTCAATGAAGGCTCTCATGATGAAATGCCAAAGTGAGCTGTGTCTTATAACGAGCGAGGCTAGGGAGCATAATTCCAGCGGTTTCAGCATTATCCACCAATACACATGAAAGGGGCTACCCATCCCACCTTGACAAGGATATACAGTCCACCAGCCATGTGCGTACACGAGCACCACGGCAACGTAACGTATGGACATCAGGGTTGTGAGAGGCAGTTGGGATGAGTTCAGTAGTCCAGTAATAGACATGTCCCATACACAGTTGCATTCCTACATTCTAGGAAGGGTTATAAACCAAGCACCATGCAAACTGATAGCTGCATTCTTTATGCTGTTCTGTATAGCTAACTATGTTCAAGCTGCTCTGAATCAGTTGTTCCTTTGTTTGTGTGTACATGTAGCTGTCATGTTGTGTGTTCTGTACTTGGATCTGTGTAGTGAATTTGAACAGAAAGAAAAATTATCAGCATGGTCGGTCCAGTGATAGGGATATGTTAAAACAGTGGCGGTACCAAGGGGGGGCAGAGGGGGGCGTGCGCCCCCCCAACACCGCCCTAGAAAAAAAAACGTGCGTAGACTACATGAACATACACTTCCTATATTGAGGCAGTTCTTTGATCTAGCTATCAACTGTAAGTCATGACTTACCTCCAGCAGCAGTTTATTGTGTAGTCAGTCAGTCTAAGTATGTGGAGGTCTTCCTGATAACCGAAAATCGTTCTTGGGTGAAAAATTTTCCACGCTTCGCGCGAATACTGATCAACACCCTGTGGCTGTTTTGCGGCCGCTGCACGCCTCCGTACTTCGCCGCCAATGTTCTCCCCCCCAACCTTCTATTGCTGTGCACGCCTGTGCATTAAAATAAGAATGAACTGGTAAGTGAATGGGTAACTGCATTCGAGATTTCATACAGCACTGTGCCACTCAGGGCGGTCTCAAGGCTCTATCTGTGTGTAGTGCACAAGCCACACCCTAACTAATTGTTCATGTGTAAACAGACAAAAGGAAGTTGTATCCACAGTGATTATGTAATTTTAGCGCTTGAACTTCCTGCCAATGGTATTTGATGGGGCAAGCCTGAATGAGGCCCAAATAGACGAGTGTGATGTAACAATTCTTTATGCAAGTAGCTTCGCTCGCTCAGCTACTTCCCCCCTTGTTCATCTACGTGAGTAATCCGGTGCCAGACAGCTCTCTGTGAAGAGCTGCTGCTCCCTGATTGCGTCTGCTTCTGCTGCTGCTCCCCATGCGATTGCATCGATGCGCTTCAACTGCTTCCCATTTGCATCCGCTTCAGCTGCTGCTCGCCGCTTGCGTCTGCTTCAGCTGCTGCTCTCGATTGCGTCCGTTTCAACTGCTGCTCCCCGATTTCGTCCGCTTCAGCTGCTGCTCCCCACCAGCTGTAGATTCCCAAACATTCTTCGCAGAGTTCGAGGTTCAGTAAATTGAAGTACGAAGGTCGCGCATCACTAGTCTAGTCCTGCCCCATGAACATCCCACTTCCGTTACACACAGACAGACACACAAACATACGATTAAAATCTTAATGTATTGATTCCTCTGTCATAATTATGGCATGCCGTTAATCCCTTTCTGCTCTAATTTTGTGTGTTCTTTCATCATGCCAAAATGATACACACAAATGCAAGTGATCTGTGTCTGCATGCTAGCCTAACTAGCCTCGTTCCCAGGCTCCTCAGCTTTTTGTTGCAATCACAAAAAGCCGGGGAGGAGCCTGGGAAGAGGCTACATGCAGCCACAGGATCCATGTTCTGCACATGCACTTGGTCAGGCTTGCCCCACAATGTACTTCCCTGTAGTATTACTCATTGAGTTTGACAGGCTGTACTGTACAATTGAAGTGTGTGCGTGAAGTTTGCCACCATTTGTGGATGTAAAATGGCCTTTGCTAGCACTGCATGATTCTTCGTCTGCGCATCTATATAATCAGCAACCTGACTGTCGATCCAGAAGGGATCCTATCGATGTCGGCCCAGAGGTGGGCTATATAAGTCATAGGTATACGCTAGTTACCGCCCTTACCTGCCTATTTTGGGCTGCCATTGCCGTGCTATTGTCAGTGGTACATGTGCGCCATTCCCTCAGATTGGGCTTTACAAATATAAGCTGTCGTTACTATGAAGCTCATCGAGCGTTTCTTTACTTTCCGCCTTTCATTTAATGTTGTTAAGGACATCCCATGTGTGTTCCATGTTTACGGTAGGAGGAGACGTTGCCATGGTAACATGGTATTTGCAGCAGATGCTATCAACATAGTTGTTTACAGTGGTGACATTAGCAACAAAAAAGCTGTTACATATAGGGCAGAGCTCTAAAGCGTTGGTTCCCAGTATTTTATGCAGGGTTGGGAACAAGACTACCAGCACCCGGTTCTCTGAGTGTAGCGATTGCCGCCTAGGCTTGATTAGTTGTGATATTGAGAGACGGCTGCCAGGCACCAACTGCAGACACGTATACTGCTTTGCCAAAATCAGTCTACACATAGCTACTCCTTTTCCTCCTCATCTGCTTCAATACTCTGAGGTACAATAACATTGCCAACCCGTTTAGTGATCTTCTGCCATGGTTCTTCAAGAGCGGTCTTAACCAGCAGCGGTACATGTGCCATGACAGTGGTTATCTGATCACATGTTAGTATGTATGTAGCCTCGTTCCCACGCAGCCTGGGAACGAGGCTAGTATGTGTGCTAAGTGCTGTATGCGATCAAAGGGTTCTTGGTAGTCCCTCTTTAATACTGGAAGGGAGGTGCATGAGCATCCATTGCCTTAGGTCCACCTTGCGACCATCCAGTTGGTTGGTAGGCATGCACCGTGTGTCTGCATAGTACAAGTAGGTGGTCACCAGTATGTCATCTTGGCATTCCAGGATATGGCAATAGCAGCAGGGAAGCCAAGCACTCAAACGTGTATCTGTATAATAATAGTTGTCACATGTCCGTCATGCTTCTGAGCATGCACAGTAGTAGACCCAACAATAATTAGCATGAACACCGAAATTAGGATATAGGTGTAAACTGTTTGTCTTGATTCAATATCCTCCCCACATTGTGAAGTCCCATGTACATTTCTGTTGATAGCTGAGTACAATAAATGTTGTACCGGTATGTAGTGACACAGCTTGATGTGCGCAGGACAGTATTGCCATATTGTGGATGATGTCGTCATAGCTCTTGTAGAGACTGTTAGTGAGTGTCCTTTCCCTTCCTGCAAGTACCAAAATCAATACTCACTGACATTTATGTGTACTTTCCTCTAGTATTATTCATTGAATTTCGACTGGCTGAATTGAAGTGTGTGCATGAAGTTTGCAGCCATTTGTGGATGTAAAACGGCCTTTGCTAGCACTGTTTCTTCGTCCGCATGTGTATTAGCAACCTCACTGTAGATCCAGAGGGAATGCATGGGATCTATCAATGTCGACCCAAAGATGGGCTATATAAGAGTTGTAAGTGTTCGCTAGTTACTGTCCTTACCTGCCTACGTGTTGTAGTCAGTGGTACGTGCATTCCCTCAGAATAGGATTGATTGCTTTATGAAGATACACTATAGTTACTATGAGCATTTCTTTACTTTCCTCAATTCATTAAAGACGTCCCATGTGTGTTCCATGTTTACGGTGGGAGGAGACATTGCCATGGTAACATGGTATTTGCGGTTGATGCTGTCAACATAGTTGTTTACAATGGGGACTAACAACAAAGCTGTTACATAGGCAGTACAGAGCTCTAAAATGTTGGACCCCTGTATTTTATGCAGGGTTCGGAACAAGACTACCAGCACTCAGTTCTCTGAGTGTAGCGATTGCCAACATCAGTCTACATGGGTGGTGCTACACATATTCCTTTTCCACCTCATCTGCTTCAATACTCTGAGGTACAATAACATTGCCAGCGCATTTAGTGATCTTCTGCCATGGTTCTTCAAGAGCAGTCTTAACCAGCAGCAGTACATGGTGCCATGACAGTGATGATCTGATCACATGTTAGTATGTGTGTAGCCTCGTTCCCAAGAGGCCTGGAAACGAGGCTAGTATGTGTGCTAAATGCTGCATGCGATCAAAGAAACTGCCAGGGGTTCTCGGTAGTCCCTCTTTATCACTGGAAGGGAGGCGCATGGGCATCCATTGCCTTAGATCCACTTTGCCACTATCCAGTTAGTTGGTAGGCATGCACCGTGTGTCTACATAGTACAAGTAGAAGTAGGTGGTCACCAGTATATTATCTTGGCATTCCAGCATAATTTATGGCATTATCATAGCAGCTGGGAAGCCAAGCAGCAAACATGTACCTGTATAATAGTTGTCACATAATAATAGACACAATAATAATTATTAGCATGAAAACCAAAATTAGGATGTAGAGAACTAGGTGTAACTGTTTGTCTTGATTCAACATCCTCCCCATGCCCATTGTGAAGTCCCATGTACATTTCTGTTGACAGCTGGGTACAATTAATATTATAGTGACACAGCTTGATGTGCGCAAGACAATGTTGCCATCGTGTGGATGATGTCATCATGTGCTCTTGTAGAGACCTTTCCCTTCCTGCAAATGGGTCTGTACTCACTGACGTTTTGTGAGCCTCTTCCCGCAATTTACCTGGGTCAGGCACCAAGATTGATTCATGTCACTGTGTATGTGCTGCTATTAGGGGATGAAAAGAATTTTAACCACTACAACTTGCATGTAAACTTCTGCACTCACAAATGAGGAAGTAAAAACATTAATTTTATGTAGCCTATAAGATTGGAAGATCCCTGCATTCGTCATGCATGCGGTATTGTTAATGGCATTCTAATCAGGGCTCGGCAGATGCGAATACGTTATGTGATTGCTTGGGTTGTTCCACCCCAGCATGGTTACCTCTGCTGCAATTCAGGACCAGGGCCATTCAAATTAATTGTGCTATCAGGGTTTCAACCAGGATTTTTTTTTTTTGGGGGGGGGGGGGGGGAAGGGGGGAGGGGGGGGAAGGGGGGAGGGGGGGGGAGGGGGGGAAGGGGGGAGGGAGGGGGGAGGGGGGGGGAAGGGAGGGGGGGGAGGGGGGGAAGGGGGGAGGGGGGGGGGGAGGGAGGAAGGGGGGAGGGGGGGAAGGGGGGAGGGGGGGGGAGGGAGGAAGGGGGGAGGGGGGAGGGAGGGCGGGGGAGGAAGGGGGGAAGGGGGGAGGGGGGGGGGGGAGGGGGGAAGCTCAGTGCTTGGAGTGAGCATGTTTAGCAGTGGGACTTGTTTCTGTTCCGTGTTGTGATTACTATGTACTGTAATACCAGAAGGGCCGAGAACCAGAGTGGTGTAATCAAATGCTGGAAATCATATGAAGCACACAAAAATGCAATACATATAAAGTATGCATACCGTATGAATATACAGCCCAAAATGTGAAATTCTTAGGTTTTCTACAGCTCCTGAAACACATTTGTGGGTTAGATGTTCGTAAGTTTTCTGCAGCTCCTGAAACAATTTGCGGGTTAGCCCAAATCAGGTATTATGAATTGCACACAAAAACACAATAATAATAACTTGTATGATCCTACGTATGCATGCAATTTCTTCAAATTTCAGCTGCTCCTCAATATGAGTATTCCTAAGTTTGGGGGGGCTCTGGTTCTGAGAGTTTGACCCTATGTGATTGCTCTCCATCCATGTGCATTCACTAATCGGTTCAATCTGCATCTGTTTGGGGAAGGGTAATTGGGGGAGGCTTCCCCTCTCAATGGATGAAACCCTGGTTATAATTAGCAAGACACACCAAATTAATACCACAAAGGAAGGTCACAATGATGTGTCATATCACAACCTAATCAGAAGTTTAACAAATAGCTTTTAGGAGGCCAATGGATGCCACGCACAACCTGATCAGAAGTAGGTTATATAACCTTTTAAGGGGACATTCAAGTGGGCTCTCAATAGCTTATTGGTAATTGAGTTGCAACTGCGGTAAGCAACTTTGCCCTGACGCTACTGCCGAGACATGATAAGGAAGTTGTTGCATGTCTCACTATTCTCACTAGTATAATTATGAGAGATCCAAACCGGTTCAATCTGCATCTGTTTGGGGGAAGGGTTTGGGGGAGGCTTCCCCTCTCAATGGATGAAACCTTGGTTATATGAGTATAATTATAAGAGATCCAAGGGTTTGGGGGAGGCTTCCCCTCTCAATGGATGAAACCCTGGTTATATGTAGCAAGACACACCAAATTAATACCACAAAGGAAGGTCACAATGATGTGTCATATCACAATTAAACCTAATCAGAAGTTTAACAAATAGCTTTTAGGAGGCCAATGGATGCCACGCATAACCTGATCAGAAGTAGGTTATATAACCTTTTAAGGGGACATTCAAGTGGGCTCTCAATAGCTTATTGGTAATTGAGTTGCAACTGCGGTAAGCAACTTTGCCCTGACGCTACTGCCGAGACATGATAAGGAAGTTGTTGCATGTCTCGCTGTTCTCACTAGTATATAAGAGATCCCATTTCTGTACAGCAGCATCAAGCAGGAGCCAAAGTGAGGAACAAAAACAGCAAGCCCATCAGACTCTGCGAGGCACAACGCATTTCAACAAACGAGGTGGAGCAATGGCATTCAGTTGCAAGCAACTTGCTTTCGTTGGACTTATGGTGGCCTTCGCTCTGGCCTACCAGGCTAGCGCTACACTACCTGCAATACCTGAAGTACTACTGCTGAGTCATCAGTCTGGGAGGTTTGTCTCTGTAGCATCTGATGGAGTGGTGACTGCCCAAGCAGATATTAGTGGTAAGCTGTACTTAACAAATATGTGTGTTGTGTAGCTCGGGGTTTAGATTTAAAGGCATGAGTGAAAACTTGATGTACAGTAGCTATATACCCAATTTAAAATTATGTGCTTGTTTCTGTAAAGCCCATCTGTGTAATGTATGTATTGGCCATGAAACTTCTCCCCTGGGAAACTTCAAGTCTTGCCATAGACTAGGTATAAGAATTATTATGCAAACTGCATCTATTAAAGTATTTTCTAGCATTACATATCATTTGCTGTTTTCCAAAATGCAGATGCGACAAGGTTCTCTATTCAACATCCTGCTGTTAATATTGTCCGGTTCGTGAGTGTAAGCAGTCCTGGAACATACCTCATCATTGAGAATGGCGTGCTAAAGGGAGGCATTCCAAGTGGAGGCAATGAAGAGTTTCAAGACATAGTAGTCCCTAACTATCATGCCTATCAGTCGAACAACAACCCAAGCTGCTACATAGCTTTTACACAGAGCGGCCAGGTATATGGCCCATGTGGGCTTTCCTCTTCAGACCAAGAAACATGGATCGTGGGTGTGAATGTTTAAAGTCTGACTTGTGGCATTATAACTGATAGATGATAATAGTGTTACCTATTTTGACATAACTATAGAACTGTGGACGAACAGTGCTTTAAAATATTGTGTACTAAGCATGGATTGTATTTTTTTCCTTTGAAACTTGAACCTGATAAAAATTTTCACTATCAATGAATTTGAATAGGTGGATTCACACATGGATGGCCAGGTATCCATGCGTGCATTCCTTTTGGATTGAGCGTGACAAAATTGACTCCTGGCATTTGGACTGTTAGCTACACTGCATGAGCAAATGAGATAACTTGTACAACAAAGACTTAGAGTGATATGTACTTGCATGACGTGAAGGTGGTGATTCCTAACTATCAGCCGGAGTGCTGAGTGTCTTGCATTTGACAGGCAGATCATCATATTGCAGCAAGCAGATTTCCTATGATAATCATTCACTTAGCTATCTACAGTAGAACAAAGACATTTTGCTCATAGGAGGTTTAGCTTGTTGGCAGCCATCAGTGGAGTGTAGTATGCTTCTATGGAAGCAGATTGTGGTCGTATTTGCAGAACCAAGAAAAGCTGCACCCTCATCTTTGCCATCATCGGCCACTTTACACCTACTGTTATGATGCCCAGTAGAACCCTCCATTGGTGCCTAAAATCCACGAATATGCTGTTCATGCGTACTTCAGCTAATAGGCCAGTGTTGGACTTTTGACTTTCTGTCTTCAATCATCAATGCGGACCCAGCTGGAATCAGATGGGTAGCCGTTGCACTCTTAACTCTGAATGACATCAACACGACAAATTGGAGGGAGATATCAATCTCTGGTGAAACCCAGGTAGATGTACCTTCCTTGAACTCCTTTGTTCAGGTCATCACCAATAAGCATGTAGCCGTGTTGACTATCGAAGCTTTGTTTACTGTCAGCAAAGACCTGCATACTGTTTATGGGATCACCTGCCAACCCTGTGAAAAACCTATTCCTAAGTTGGGAGGGGGGGGGGGGGGGGGGGGGGGGGGGGGGGGGGCTCTGGTTCTGAGAGTTTCACCCTATGTGCTTGCTCTCCATCCATGCATGTGTATTCACTTTATTAATCAGTTCAATCCGCATCTGTTTGAGGGAAGGGTTTGGGGGAGGCTTCCCCTCTCAATGGATGAAACCCTGGTTACATATAACAAGACACACCAACACAAAGGAAGCTTTTAAAGGCCACAATGATGTGTCATGCAACATATCACAACCTAATTAGAAGCTTAACAAATAGCTTTTAGGAGGCCAATGGATGCTACGCATAACCTGATCAGAAGTAGGCAATATAGCCTTTTAAGACATCCAAGTGGGCTCTCAAAGCTTATCCCTGATGCTATTGCAGAGACATGATAAGGAAGTTTTGCATGTCTTGCTATTCTCACCAGTATATAAGAGATCCTATTTCTGTATAGCAGCATCAAGCAGGAGCTAAAGTGACGAACAAAAACAGCAAGCCCATCAGACTCTGCAGGGCACAACGCATTTCAACAAACGAGGTGGAGCAATGGCATTCAGTTGCAAGCAACTTGCTTTCGTTGGACTTATGGTGGCCTTCGCTCTGGCCTACCAGTCTAGCGCTACACTACCTGCACCACCTGATGTACTACTGCTGAGTCATCAGTCTGGAAGGTTTGTCTCTGTAGCATCTGATGGAGTGGTGACTGCCCAAGCAGATATTAGTGGTAAGATGTACTTGACAAAGATATCATGCGTTGTGTAGCTCGGGGTTTAGATTTAAAGGCATGAGTGAAAAGTTGTGTACAGTAGCTCTAACCACTTTAAAATTGGGTGCTTGCTTCTGTAAAGCCCATCTGTGTAATGTATGTATTGGCCATGAAACTTCTCCCCTGGGGAACTTCAAGCCTTGCCATAGGCTAGGTATAATAATTATTTATGCAAACTGCATCTATAGAAGTATTTTTCCAGCATTACATATCATTTGCTGTTTCAAGTTCCAAAATGCAGACGCGACAAGGTTCTCTATTCAACATCCTGCTCTTAATATTGTCCGGTTCGCGAGTGTAAGCAGTCCTGGAACATACCTCATCATTGAGAATGGCGTGCTAAAGGGAGGCACTCCAAGTGGAGCAAGCTGCTACATATATAGCTTTTACACAGAGCGCCAGGTATATGGCCCATGTGGGCTTTCCTCTTCGGATCAAGAAACATGGATTGTGGGTGTGAATGTTTAAAGTCTGACTTGTGGCATTATAACTGATAGATGATAATAGTGTTACATAACTATGGAACTGTGGACAAACAGTGATTAAAATATTGTGCACTAAGCATGGATTGGATTTTTTGCTTTGAAAAATTTTCAGGTGGATTCACACATGGATGCATTCCTGAGTATGACAAAATCATAGCTTCCCCGCCAGCGTGTCCTACAGGTATACGTACGATAATCAACCTTCTTTTTGAGAATGAAAGGAGGCTCAGAAAATCATGCTGAATGGGTGGGGAGAGTTGGCATGCCTGATTCTCAAGGACATGCATCATTGCCAAGCAGGTGAACTAACCAGGGGAGGACCATGCACAAGTACTTCAGCTAAGTGTCGGACTTTGCTTTTAAGGAAAGGTTTGTTCTTTAATGGAATTTAAAGGGGTGACTCTTTGGATGGGTGGATGGTAAACCTGTTTGTCCATTCTCTTCATGGTATACTTACCAGTTAGGAATGCATCCGTCTGCTAGTTCATTTAATGCAACATAGTTTGCAGTGGGAGTTCACTGAAACTAGTATTTTTTTCCAGTGGTGCGCATAATAAAGCTACAGATATTAAAATTAATGCCACAATAATAACCAGCAAAGCAATACAAAGTTAGGATCACTATGCAACTAGAGGTGTCCACTGTGGCTGCTGTCTGCATATTCACTTGTCACGTATACTTGTACACACATAAGAATACCAGCCACGAGCACCCTCACTGCAATCTTGATCAATGTGGACCCAGCTGGAATCAGATGGGTAGAGGGAGATCAGGAACACAAGTAGATGTACTTTCCCTGAACTCCTTTGTTCAGGTCATCACCGATAAGCATGTAGCCACGTTGAATATCGATGCATTGTTTACTGTCAGCAAAGACCTGCACACCAGTTATGGGATTACCGATGCCAGCTGCTGTGGTGTATCAAATATAAATATGGTTGTATAATTAAGGACCTCCTTTGTTGAGGTCTTTGTCGATCTTAATAGAGCCTTCTGGTGGATGGACTAGGCGTGCAGTAGAAGAATCCCAAGCTGCAGAAATCTCTGGAAAACTGCTTCAGATGAACCCCAACATGGAAGCAATTCGAGCAGCAAGGGTTGGTTTGGGTCTGGGTTCGAGACTACAAGGAGCAGCGTCCAATGATGCTATTGAGTAACTGCAAGGTAAAGCGGGGTAACTGCAATATTCAGGAAATCAGCTCTGACTGGAAGCTGCTGCAAATTTCAGTAGATAGCGCAGTCTTTCCTCAAGCTATGATGCAAAGTTCGCAGTTTTAGCCAAGGGGCCTGCCATGGTTGAAATCTCGTATACACGCCACCCGCTGAAATCACAGCAGAAATCATGAAATCAAGCCTTCATGAAATCAGAAATCACCTTGGTTCTGTTTGCTAACGTCCGTATACTAGTCAGTACACGAGCCTCAGCTCACGTGCCAATTTGAAATCAACATAGATATCATGAAATCAAAACAGAAATCCAGAAATCAAGATGGAAATCAAGAATCCGAAAAGGAAATCGCTAGAAATCAGATTTCAAAATCTTGTACGCTTCGCAGCTCCGTGGTGGGCCCCTTGGTTCTAGCTGCAGTGGTTCCTTTTGCAATTGAGGTAGCCAAACATCAAGGCACATCAAAATTAGTGGGTGGGGTAACTGGAACGGTAGTTAAGCAAAATAGGAGTGCAGCAAAAAATTCTGTTGCTCTGCACAAGTTCAGCCCTAGTGCTATTTGCAGAGGGGTAGCTAAGTCCCTCTGATCCTGCTGACTCATGCACGTTGATATGAGTTTCCACTTTCAGAAATATTGAAATTTGTGAAATAGAGCACTCAGAGCTAGCTTGGCCAGTGTGAAAGGGCTTCATGCAGACTTCAAAAGTTGGTGCATGTATTAAGCAGGCATATTAGTTTGAAGTCTGAACTTGAACCTCCTCTTCTCAGTGATAGAAACGTTTTTGCTCCAAACTTTCCCTCCGTTCCCACATAGCTATTCCGTGCTCGAGGTTTACACCTAGCTTCCCCGCCAGCGCGTCCTACAGGTATACGTATGATAATCAATAACTTCTCTACATGTGCATGGATACAATAACTGTGACACAACTACCGGCTTGAGCTCTAGCTGGCAACATTAGGAAGCCTAACAAAATCACCCGCCCAACCTACCCTCTGTCTTCAACGGCATCACCATTTTCGTTTGCTGCTACTTTTCTCTCCTCCTCGCCTCCACTAATTCTAGAAACCAGACTAGATAGCTTCACCAGCTTAAATGAATTGCTCTTCGTGAGCATTGACCCCTAACATGTTTACAGTACATCAATTTTGAATTCTATATATGATGCAAATGACGTCAAAAAATGAATAAGGAAAAATACTTGCAAGTAGTAGTAGCACTAGCCAACATACATGCACACGTAGCAGTGACACAACTACAAAAGGAAAACAGGGAGCAATAAAGGTAACACAAACCTAATTAATTAAACACTTAATTAAACGATTAATACAATAATGCATATAAAAATACTAATAAACACAATAAAGTAATTATAACAACAGTTAATTGCATTGACAGCAGATACGGGGTGAAGTCCAAAAGTAAATCAAACCTGGCAGTTCAGTGGGTGATGGTTTTCAAAGTTGCCAGATTTTCTCTGAAAGTGGGTCTGGCCTGTGGTATACAGAACATACCAGAAATATGATGCATGTACACGTAGCCAGCATGGCTACTGTAGTGATATGTATCAAGCGCCCACCCCCAACCCCCCACCCCCCTCTTCACGCGAAAGTTCTTGCATAGGGTTCAAAAGCAGTGTGTTAAAGGGCCCACCCATCACAGAAGTCTTGAGCAGCAATATGAAATGCAAGGGGAACCTAGGAACAGGGCCAGTTCAAATCATGACAGATTCAGATGACTACATGATGGCAAAGTATTGCACTTTACATCTACATTGCATCATGCCCCCCCCCCCCCCCCCCCCCCCCCCCCCGGGCCCCAGTGCAAGGGTGTTGACTCAAAAGGTGTGATTATGTCGGCACCAACATAGTTCAAACCATAATGACAGATTCAGCCACAACAATGTACCTTAGGATCTTGCTTCCAGCAGCATCTAATCATGCAGGTCGGCTAAACGTGGATCACATGTCTCAGGAATGGTTGGGCGCTGTGTAGAGAGTGATAAAGTGACAGTAGTGACATCACCGACTCCAGCAATGCTCGTCAATGTTTAGTTTAGCATCTCCAACCAAAGGTCAATACAGCAAGCTCTTGTTAAGGACAGCTATAGTACCAATCCTTATAGTGACTGGTACCTTCTGAATGGCCCACCTTGCCTTCCATCGTCATGACAGCAGCGACGATAGGAAGAACGTCCGGGAATGGAACTTGTTGTGTCGCTATCTCAAACACTAACACACCATACGAATAGACATCACACGATTTGGAAACTTCCTCTCTTCGCAACATCTGAAGAAAAATTAATCATCTCAAAAACATTTATGAAGACACATTCAGGTCTTTCTCAATCCCTACCCTTACTTCTAGCTTGGGGGGAATTGAGAGGCTCATGCTGACAGAGAACTGGCTGGCTCTAGATCATGTCAAGAACCTCTAGACGGAGGAGATGCTCTTGTCCTGACCCTGACCCTATTAGTTCATATACTAAATGTACTAATGAGTAGCATGCTCAGCGGCATGCCTCCTTACCTCAGGAGACATCCAGGCGTACGTGCCAACCGCTGTGGTCTGCTGTGTGGTGTGGTCCAAACTCCGGGCGGACCCAAGATCACAGATCTGTGTGAGGGTTCATGCAGGGAAGAGCTTATATACTTCCCATGGCTCGGGACAGAGTGGCATATTACTGTAGTTGTAACACTGCAGTTTGTTACCTTTGCGTCCATTGTGGATGTGAGGAGAACTGCAGGGAAGAGATATACAATCCTCATCGTGAGTAGCTACTGTGGTGTGGTATCAGCATATCTGATGGCAAATTTCCATTCAATAACGAGGCAGATATAGACATGGAAGTGATGTAATAAAAATGTTCTCAGGTTAATGGTGTACAACTAACTAGCCTCGTTCCCAGCCCACGCGGCCTGGGAACGAGGCTAACAACTAACATGATAATATAAGCTGCCAGAACATTTCAGGCAGCTTAGTCATGCCTGAGTTTTCCGAATGCACACAAACTCATTACTTATACCACCATGCAATTCTCTTACCATTGCTGGACTTCAGATCTCTGTGAATAATGTCACGCTGGTGGAGGTACACCATTCCTGTGATTGAACAAAGCAATATTGTATGCATCTACACAGTCACAAGCAACATGCCACAATTACTGTGCTACTGATTGAGGACAGCATTGCTACCACCTAAACATGTACATGGAATGTTGTTGTATCAGCCAAGCAAATAATAGCTGCTCAAGTGCTGCTTGTCACATGTACTCTACACTGTGGAGTCAAGAGCAGGCACGAAGGTGTGACCTGCCATGGCAAAGTGGTCTGCTATAGGCTAACTTAATTATTGTTCTTGTGCTCTTTTGAACATTCCCAACACAAGTGTGACTTCAACCAGTTAGCATAATTACTATGGTATTACGTACATAGCCATCCAGTAAATACCACACCAATGGCACTCCGTACACTTGCAACAATACCACGGCAACAAACTCCTGGTGGACAGCACTTCGTCCCTTTGATTGGCCATGAATACATACCTTCAGCCACTTGTACTGCCCAGAGTAACATCTGTGAGAGAGGAGGCTTCTTGTGCTCTTTGTGAATGTAGTCGTAGATGGAACCATTTTCAGCAAATGGAAGATTATAGTTATGTCTACTAGGTTGTGGCATAAATACATCAGGTGTGAAAGGGAAGAGACCATGGATGATCTTAAAGAGAGTACAAAGTTATAAATTCTCCTGTTCTCGAGTGTAGGAATTTGAGCAAGATGGAGCAGCTCTTGGTATCCTAGATCCCACTTTTTTAAACACATCTTTAGTCCATATTTTTGTACATTCTCCACAGATTTTATGTCTTTGAGAAGGTGGGGATCCCACACAGGGGCGGCATATTCGAGGTGAGGGCGCACTAGATATTTGTACATTTCTATTAATCTTTCACTGCTTACATTAGTGGAGAACCTTCTGTATAACAGGCCAATAAGTCTCTTTCCTTTTGCACAGATGGAGTCAATGTGCCTGGACCAAGACAAGTCTGATGAAATGAGCACTCCCAAGTACTTAAAGGCTTCTACTTGTTCAAGTGGTGCCTCGTTTAGTATATAGGAGCTGTGGAGGATGACTGAGATTCCGCTTTCTTGAGAGCAGCATGGTCTTGCATTTGGCTGGGTTAAGTGATAAATTATTGTGATCTACCCATGAACTGATTTTATCAATGTCCATTTGCAACTGCTGGTAATCCTCACCGCACTTGATTTGTTTGTACAAGAGCATGTCATCTGCATAGAGGTTTAGGACTGAGTTTTCTGACAGCTGGAGAGACGACACGTCATCAATATAAATAAGGAATAATAGCGGACCCAAAACAGACCCTTGTGGAACTCCTGAGAGCACAGGTGAGTCAGGAGATGAAGCTCCTCCGACAACCACATGTTGTTTTCTTTCGGCAAGGTAGCTGTGCAACCATGACAAGATGTGGGAATCCAATGCATATGTGTTCAGTTTTTCTAAAAGTAATCTGTGCGGAACAGAATCGAAAGCCTTGCGAAGGTCGAAGAAAACGGAGCATACATTGTGTCTGGATTCGAGTGCTTTAAGGTAGGAAACATGGGTACCGCGATCTCCGAAACCAAGTTGATGGATAAATGGGCAGCATCAAAGCGTACACAAGTTTCAGCAATACTTTGCATCAAACTGCTCCCTCTGCTTGAAAATGCCCTAAAACTCAATTTTAAGGCCCTCTACGAAACTGAAAATTTGGACCCTCTCCAAGGCCCCACCCACACTCTGACCCCATCATCAATACACACACAAAACAGGCCCCAAAACTACGGATGGATTTACCACCTGCTCTCCTCACTTGCAGGCTACAGCCCAAAACTCACTGCCACCCTCAAAACAGAGGTTTGGCTACCCTAGGCTTTCAAAAAAAATTCCACGCACACCAACTAAAACCGACTCAAGCCAAGGCCAGTTTCCAAAAGGTCAACCTACCCCCTGCAAAAATAGGGATGCTTTTCCACGTTCACCTCTCGGTTACCGAGTTTTGGCCACACATCTACTCCCTCTCACCAGCCCAGTCCAGCTACCAAACCAGCCAAATTCGCCCTAACACGAAAATGGGCGGGGCCTGTAATGCCGAAAGGTCAACTCTCTAGAGTACCTTGGCCAGGGAGCTGTCGGAGGCTGTTCACTTTCCAGGCTGTTCTTCGGCCACTTCAGCAGACCCACAAACATTCCTGCTCACTCCACCTAGCTATTCCCCCTCAGATAGTCCATCGTTACATCCAATAAGCCAGAATAGCTTCTTACTTAAAAAAAAAGAAAAAAAAAAGAAAAGAAGTGTTCAAACAAATCTTCAAAGTACCGCACGGCCACATCAGAGTACCGATTTGAAACTCGAAAGGGCCGCTAGCCGCATCAAAGAGAGAAGCCCCCCTTGTTTATTCCGGTTGCCGCCATGGGAAAACGTAAACAGATCAATAACTCTAAATAACTGTATGCGAGTGATGACATCTCATTAATTATTCATGAGCAAAATTGCGCGATTTCGCCGATGCCGTGTTTCCTACCTTAAACAAAAGGTCGAAGAAAACGGAGCATACATTGTGTCTGGATTCGAGTGCTTTAAACCAGTCATGTGTTACAGCCAGTAGAGCTGTGACTGTGGATTTTCCCGATTGGAATCCCCACTGCATATTGGAGAGTGTTCTATTTTCATTGAGGTGGATGGTGATTACTTGATGAATGTGTCGCTCTAGCAGCTTGCTCACTACAGATAGGAGAGATATTGGTCTATAATTGGCAGCCTCGCTGTGTTGGGATGACTTCGGTATGGGTACAACAGAAGAAGTTTTCCAACAAGTTGGAAAGTGCCCAAGTTTGATGGAAATGTTGAAAAGCTTGGCAAGGGATGGAGCAATGCTTGTTGCGGTGAATTTGAGCATTTTGATGGAAATCCCATCTGGACCACTTGCTTTAGTATCATCCAAGGCTTGGATGTATGACTTAAGGCTTCTGACTTGACCCAGTAGGCGTGTCCTGTCCTGACTCACATCGTCCTCACGCATCACATCCCATCCATTAACTGCCGACTCACACCACAAACTGACTTGACCCAGTAGGCGTGTCGATCCTGTCCTGACTCACATCGTCCTCACACATCACATCCCATCCATTAACTGCCCACTCACACCACAAACTGACTTGACCCAGTAGGCGTGTCCTGCCCTGACTCACATCGTCCTCACACATCACATCCCATCCATTAACTGCCCACTCACACCACAAACTTGTAGCGTACGCACATTACCAGGGCCACTGGATGAACAACTGATGGTGGACGTGATCTAAGCACACAGAAGGAAGATGACGCAAGAGACACTCTCATTTCCTAGTTTTTGCAGTAACTGTTGTAGCTACCACAGGAAAAACTACCTGGGACTGTAGCTTCCATGTTGGGGTTTATCTGAAGCAGTTTTCCGTGGAATGCATGTGCGGGAAACGTATACGTCTCAGAGTCTAGCTTTGAAAGGTGCTATGAAAAAGGAATGACAGTAAGCATGCTGAATAGATTATAGATCTACCATCATTGATGAATTAGCACCACACATTTGCATAGCTGGCAGCTAGCAATAGTCCAGCCAAACATGAACTGAAAGAAGAAAAATCACTTATTACTGTACATTAACTTAGCAGCAGTACAAACACAGAATTTATGCATGTACACACGTTACAACAGCTCATCTACCTACACAAGTTTTTGTTTGAATCTCCAATTTGTGCAGCTGTATAGTTACTGGGGTGGATTGCCGGAATGTGGAGCACCACTGAATTAGTCTACTGTTGAGTCATTCTGCTGATCAGGCTGGAGTATGTCGGCACGTACGAGGCGAAAGAGCATGAAGGTGTCTGTCTTGTTGTGATAAGCCACTGAGGGGACACAGGCAGTGATGTAAGTGGGTGACTCCTCTCGTGTGTCCGCAGAGGGCCGCAGTACTTCCTTGGGAGTGGCTGCAAGAGGCATAACTCCAGACTTAACTCCAGGGGTAGAGACAGTGGGAAGCATTACAGGAGCTGTATTGGGAAGTGGTTTGTACTGCTTCACACAGATGTAGGCATTGCTAAAGATAAACCTTCGAGCACAGTTGATATAGAAGATGTCCTCTCCACTCACCCACTTATCGAGGTCAACCGGCACAGGCCACCTGGTTAGTCGGCTCTCAATTGTCAAATTCAAATCTTCAGAAGTGGGGCGTTCAGTGACTGTCAGTGGGCCAGGATTGTGCCCAGAAAGGTTGGCTGGAGCAGACAGGTAGCAGATAGTCGGCATCACGTTCTCCTGTGAAGACTTGGCATCATAGGCAATGCCAAATTTGTCTTCATCATCATCGTTGGGGACGACATAAAACTGGGATGCTTTGCTGGGGTCATCTGTACACACCACTTCGAAGTTCTCATTCACCATCAGAAAGAGTCTGTCGAAGTTGCATGTAATGAGGAAAGGGCCAGCTGTACATAGCATGTGTGTGTATGTCAATAGGTGATATTATGTGCATATAGCCAATGACATTCCAAAAGAAACAGAGCTCCCTTACTCTCGCCTTCTCCCTGACCTTTTCTTGCTAGAATACTGCAACTGCAGTTCTACTCTCCGTCCCTTGCTGACCCTACAATACTGAAGCTATGCATGATCTCAGTAGTATGTTATTGACTATCCAGCAATCACTGTAAAAGACTATAGGGTTGTTATAACTGAGCTTGGTTCGCTCAGTTGCAATTAGAAAGCAGATCAAAGGAAGTATGATGTACCTGTTTAGGAGATACTTTGTTAACAAGCATGGGGAAATTTGGCGACAAACAAGTGGACCCTTTTATGACCAGCATTCATGCATTACACATTGTAAGCTTTTATTGGACACTTTGGTAACAAGCAGATACACATTTAACGAACACTTTGAACAAGCAGGCGCATTGTATGCAGATTGTAAGCTTTTAAGGGAAAATTTGGTGTGTCATCTTTGTCTGGGCTGTCCACATGAATGTATCGGATAGCTCCCGGTATGTGAGCTTTTCCCAATTGCTGCTTCCCCAGATGTAGCGATTGATGTGCAATCAAAAAAAATTTTTCCTTTACATAATCCTAAACATTCAGACTTGTAAGGCCCTCGATCATATATATGCCTCTCTTACTGTGAATGCCTTCTTGGACCTCTTGGTATGTTTCGGCAACTGCTTGAAAGGTATCGAGGATGACAGCATGCTCTTTGAGGTATCTGAAGCAGCTATCTCACAACTACACCTAAACTACAAACAGACAGCACAGCTAATTAAAGATCTTTTGCCATTCAATTGTGGTAATAAATAACGTATGAACAATGTACCCAATAAATGACTCCAGACTGAATATCTCAGCATATAGCAACAATCTGTAAAGAACTATACTGGTTTATACCGGTTTCTCTACTGTGCCTCTATATTAGTGATAAGACTGTTTGCAATTGGCGCAAGGATCAACCAGTCAGGGCTGCTATAATAAGGATGGCATCTTTTGTGATGTGTGCCATAGTGACAACAATTTGCTGAATGGATTTCGCCATTTGAACACCGTGCCTTCCGAATAGGATGGTGGATCGATATTGTAGTATCGGGATATTATGAGCCCATCATAATCTTATCGTGGTGGTTTTACAATTATTGCACTATACTGCGTGGGCGGATCAAAGGTACTGGTAGCAGTCCATAAGCTGGCATATACTGCCGCCTATGCTCTAGCGGCAGTCTATGCTCTATCCGCCACACTGTAAAAAGACTAGAGTTGTTTTAACTGACTGAGCCCAGTTCCAGTTCCAATTGGAATTCTAAAATGCTATCCCATGTAGCTGAAGAATGATCTGGATCCAGGTCATGGCACTCCTGCTTGGGATTCATACCTTGTTCCCTTAAAAGCTTACAATCTGCATACACTGTGCCTGCTTGTTCAAAGTGCTAATTAAATGTGTATCTGCTTGTTACCAAAGTGTCCAATAAAAGCTTACAATGTGTAATGCATGGGAGGCCACTTAAATGCTGGTCATAAAAGGGTCCACTTGTTTGTCGCTAAATGTCCCCATCCTTGTTAACAAAGCATCTCCTAAACAGGTACATTATATTTGCTTTGATCTGCTTTCCATGGAATTGCAACTGAGGTAACCAAGCTCAGTTATAACAACCCTATAGTCTTTTACAGTGCATAGAACACCTAACTACCCACTAACTGGAAATATAGAACATGGGTACACAGATACTGATGCAATTAACTCTTTACCAACCATATATAAGAAACAGCTTAAGAAAGCACAACCCCTGTATTAAAGTATAATACCTAATATTTAAATTCCCCATATAAATTCTTATGGGCTTATGGGAGCTACTAACGGCTTTTGCAGTCATTGGTTGGTAAAGAGTTAACAAGCCCAGGCAAGTGCATGTACAGCCTGCAGCAGAAGCTTAGTCAATTAAGTAGCCAGGGTGCATAGTACAAGCCACTTAGATGATGATGCCAATTTCATGGTATACAGGAAACCCACTCCAGGCCTGTTTGATAGACCACTCAGCTGGTGCTCTTGGTCAACAGACTTGAGTATCATCTGTATATGTACACCATAGTGTACCCACTTAACCCTTTCCCAACTAATGACGCCTTAAGGTGTCATGAGACTTTCAGCTTCATGATGTCACATCCGGCAATGTCCTTGGGAGATAGGTTCTGCGACAGCAGAAAGGGCGGGACAGGGGGAGGTGGGTGGGTGCTAGGCTTGCGGAAATCAAATATTGCCCATTATTCTATTCTTTTATTCCTAAAAAATTTATTCTTCCTAGAAAAAAATTCTTCCCAAGACAGCCACCTATTATTCTCAATGAAAAACCAAACCGTGAGACCTTCGTCAGGGAACTCCTTCACACGTTGCGTCGGCGAGATAGAGTGCGACTTAGTAAAGACATAGATATAAGACACATATCTATGGTAAAGACCGTCGCTGGCTTCTCTTCACTCGAACCGGAGGGTTAGCTTTTACTTCACGCTTCTCAGAGGGTTCTGGGCACTTGAGCCTTTCTAGTAGAGAGCTGGTAGATTGGCTACACGCTCCTAAGTTCTCCGACGAATAGTCGCTAGCAGCCATTTCCGCCGCGTGGTAATCCGTTTTTCTCCGGTAAACTCACCGATTATTCCAGAAATATTCTTCATTCTTTGAGCTACCTATTATTCTTTTATTATTCTGGGCATAATTTCCGCAAGCCTAGTGGGTGCACCCGGAGGGTGCAAACAGCATGGTCGTGTCTGGGCTCCGCGATAGAAAGGTCTTGGTCGGCACTGGGAGGGCCATTTCCGCCGTTTTTGGCATAAATGGACTTAGAAAGTAGCTGTCTTGCCTTGAAGGGCCTCCATTTACAGCATACATCGCCCGTTTTTCAGCTACGGCAGGTTGGCATTTCTCGGGAGGCTTGACTGCAAGCTCGTTAATTGGTGGGTGTGGTTAAGTCACGTATATGCTCAGTATAGCTGAAATTACCTGTTTGAGCAGTTTCGAGCCCAGCAATGCCAGGGAACAGAAATTAGGGTACCGGTATGTTTAAGTGTTCTATAGACTGAAAATGACCTAGAGAAAGAATTTGGCCCCTAAAGAGTTAATTAATGTTGTGCACCCTGGTGTCTACGGTGGGTTAAGAAACCAGGGTTTCAATGGACACAGATCCACAATAAGGTGGGTAAAAGAAATTGCCGTGCTGAAATTAATAATCAGTTTAAAACATGGTTTATATCAAGGTTACCATGGAAACTACTGTAGCAACCCTGGGTGCTATTCCAAGGACGTGACTAAAACATGGAATGGACCAGAAAACGGACCAGAAAATGGACCAGAAAACGGACTGAGTATTTTCATGCCCGGACGCCCTAGACACCGTGTATTTGATTGTGCAGTGAACTAAGTTTAGTAACGCAGGTCCACAGTCCAGCAGACAGTCACCAGCACCCAAGTCCACAGTCACAGTGGCCACGGGATTATCCGTGGTTTCACTCTGAACATCGATGAGCAGATTGTCCTCTTCTCACACAATTTCTCAATTTTCTTTCACTGGACAGATGACAGACAACAGACAGACGGACAAAACGCTCATGACGGTGCATGCGCAGGGTAATGAACAGCTTCCTGTTGTGAGATGCAATTTCAGTATTTGTGGTCCGGCATGTTAAAAAACTGAGTGAGAACACTGCATGCTGTTTGATGGCTGTACAGTACTATGTCTCCGGTTGTAACACAACAGGATAGTTATCTGACACATTGTGGACAATACATAAATTCAGGTGTTTGTCTATCGAGCTAGACCAATATCTCTCGCTCAGAGAGTTGGGGGAGGGGCGTAGGGAAGGTAGATATGACTGTCTGCTGGACTGTGGACCTGCGCTACTAAACTTTAGTTCACTGCACGATCAAAATATATGGTGTCTATGTCTATGGCACCTGGTGAAAAAAACTCAGTCCGTTTTCTGGTCTGTTTTCCGGTCAGTTTTCCAGTCCGTTCTGTGTTTTAGTATGCCCCTCCCCCAACTTCCTGAGCGAGAGAAAATTGGTCTAGCTCGATAGACTAGTGTTTTGTCCTTTGTAGAGAGGTTGTCCTCTTCTCGGAGGTTCAAATGTATTAGAACTATAGGGAAGCCAATTATTTGGTACCTTGATTTGCAAGAGAGGTCTACTATATTGTGTCCCTATCTCGGAAGGTCCAGATTTTACTGTATATGCATGCACCTGACAATGACTGATTGTGCATGGGGAGTAAGGAACTAATGCTTTGGGTGTCATACCTCATCCCTATGGCATTTCTCTTTCTACAAATGGCATGGGACCGAGGCTAACCATATAAGTTGACTCAATGTATATTATTTCTGGGGCTACTAGTACTGCAGATAATCACTGATGCTGAACACGGATTGCAGCTTACCTGTCTTGTCCGTATCGTCTTCAATGAAGTCTTCTACCGCTTTCTTAAATGCTCTGTAGAGCAATGGGATGTTAATAAGATGGGAGATTGGCTTCACCTGCACCCCAATCACTGCTTCATTCTGCGACCTTCGCTGGACTGCACCACTTTTCAGCATGAGGCCAATTTGCAGCTGTGAGACACTCTTACTAGAACTTTTCTGGTCCACACTTACAGAGGCCTGAACACTCGCTGCTTGTGCGGCTCCAACACTTGTACCAGCCTTGGCCTTGGTAGTGTACTCCTCCTCCTCCATCACTCGGTAATTCGAAGCGCCAAGTTCGAGTTTGCTGACGTAGTGAGTTATGCGATGGCGGCAGACAAATGAAAGGCATTCCATCTCCAACATGCCTATGATCTTCTGCAGTTCTTCACCACTGCTGTCCTTGATCATTGTGGCGAGTACCTGGATAGGATTGTCACCTGTTTCTGGCACAGGGATTCCTTTGTCTTGCATTTGTTCCAGGATCCAGTGACAAAGCCTTTCTTCGAACGTACTGTCACTTCCAGGTTTCCACACTTCCGCACCAGTTTCAGCTACTGGTGTTCCCTTCTCTTTAAAATCTTCTTTGAAAGAGACTGTTCGATTCAGCACCTTCACTCCTTTGGACTTTCTGTTCTGTTTCCTTCCCCTTGAAAACTCTGCGTCCACTCCCAGAGTCACGGGCTGCATTGCAGTGACTGAGGCTTTCATGGCACTTTGAATAGCTGAAGAACTGGATACCTTGCTTTTATACGATCTTCGCGTTCCATTTTCCTCCGTTCCGACGATGTTTTCGAATGTAACATGTCGCACCTGGAAGGAACTCTTGTTGAGGTAAGGCTTCGGCTCTGTAGCGTTCACTCCCCGCCCAAGCCCCATGGTTACCAGCCTATCAACTTCATCGCGCGTGAGAGCCTCCAAATCAGAGTCCTTGTTCTTTGTCTCGGACTCGGGCTCCATGATGCACAGTAGTCAATTCGTTTCGTTAACCTTGGTTTAACTAATTGCTCCTCGGTGAGCAACGCTTTGACTTTGTTGGTAGAGCTAGCAATCGCAACGCGCACAGCTTATTTATTTGCAGCCAGCTTAGTTCGTGCCCAGACCACACCCCCATGGGTGCGGCCAAGGATCCTTGGTACTGCAAGCCTGGGGGGCGCGGGCGGGCGGGGCCTCAATGGCGCTATCAGGTAGTCTCGCAGGCCAGGCTTTACATTCCGCCGAGCGAAAAATCGTCTGGGAACGAGACTACTATCAGGCCAGTCGTGCACGGCCCTGACTAGGCCTTGCTAAATTTGGAGTTGGATAGCATAAGAGAAATAAAGCCACTGTGGCGTAATCTTCCAGCCTGTACAATTAAATACCTGAGCATCAGTGATGTGTTACAACGCAACAGTATAAAAATGCATCGTCTGTACTCATTTTTTTGGAAAAAAACTATGTTGCACTATTTTGGGAGAACATGTTATGACACCAAACACTGAGAGCATAATGGGCACTTGAGTATATGTAGCGATAGAATCAAAACTAGGGAATTAGAGAATAACATAATGACAAAGTCTACTCCTGACAGACTGAAGCGTGGACGGGATCAAATTGTAACAGAAAAGTTGAGGAGATACGTTATTAACATTCAAATGCATGGAATGTTCACTCTGTCATGCAACCTTATTCTGTGATCATATGCTACCCTGTGCTATGTAGCTAGCTATAGCTAGCTAGCTAGCTATATGGGATTCAGAATCAGAGGGTCACTGGGATATTGTGTTACAGTAGTGGCTGAAAAACTCAGGAGTAACTACCTCAGGCCCTCTAGAGTCCAATGTTCGTTTAATAGGGACCATGAATGCCCAGATTTTGAGGCCATTATATTTACAAGTAGCTTCACTCGCTTCACTCACTCAGCTACTTCCCCCTTGTTCGCCTACGTGAGTAATCCGGTGTCATAAAATTTTGGGAACCCCATGAAAATGGGGACCACGGGTCCCCATTTCCCTGGTAAAATGGGGACCCCCTCACCATTTTCGTTTTATGTTACATCAAATACTCACAGCTCTGTGTAGGATGGTTATTATTTGCATCTCTGCAAGCATGTCTGCAAAAGCAGTAGTCCATATAGAGTATGGATGGAATGTCATCATCATATCAGTCAAAACCTTCACTTAGTCTCGGTACCAGACTATTCGCACACGGCGGAATATTCCGCTGTGTGCGAATAGCCTGGTACTGAGACTAACCTTCACTCGCGATGGTTGCTACATACCCTCATAGCTGTAATGCGTCAGTCAGACTATGCGCCAAATTTTCTGTGCAAAGGTTGCTGATCTCTTCTATGTCGACAGATCATGAACTTGAAGTAAGTTTGACACTGCTTATAGTAGCCACTCACTCACTGGGCCTCCTCATTGTCTTGCAGGCTAGTTAGTGGGCTTTATGCTCAATTCTGACTCAGTAGCTAGCTATAGATCTCTCTCACTATGACCATTCTAGGAAAGGAATCGATGACCAGCTTGTTATTGAAAATCCTCATGTCGAGCTATTATTAAATTTTATGTCTACATAACATAATTAATATTATTTTCAAATTTACACAAATTCATTGCTGTATTATAATAACTGCATGGTAACTGTTATGAGAGGCCTTGCATAGGTCTGAATTCCAACCTAATAATGCATTTGTAATGTTGGTTTCCCATTTTCCCACTGTTAACCATCTGTCATAGAGGGGTCCCCATTTTCACTAAGGGGTCCCCATACTCCCGGGAAAATGGGGATCAGGGGTCCCATTTTCCCAGGAAAGTGGGGACCCGGGTCCCCATTTCCCCGGGAATATGGGGACCCCGGGTCCCCATTTTCCCATGACACCGGCGCCGGACAGCTCTCTGCTACAGCTGCTGCTCCCCTATTGCGTCGGCTTCAGCTGCTCTTCCCTGATTTCAACAGCTGCCCCGATTGCGTCCGCTTCGGCTGCATGAGCACTCGCGGCTCCCCGATTGCGTCCGCTTCAACTGCTGCTCCCCGATTGCGTCCGCTTCAACTGCGATTGCGTCCGTTTCAACTGCTGCTCCCCGATTGCGTCCGCTTCAACTGCAGCTCCCCGATTGCGTCCGCTTCGACTGCTGCTCCCCGATTGCATCCGCTTGTAGCCTCACCTGTTCTGGAAGATTCCAGCTCATGCCCAATGTTCTCGAACATTCTTTTGTGGAGCTCGACTCGGGTTCAGTAAATTGAAGGACGAAGGTCGCGCGTCACTAGTCTAGTCCCGCCCCACGAACATCCCACTTCCGTCACACACGGCACATTAAAATCTTAATATATTGATGGCATCTTTTCTGTACTTCATGCTTCCCATGTAGCATTTGTTTTGTCTGCCTTGTATAGTTTATCACCAAAACCTAACTCGCTCTGTAGCCTTGTTCCTGGGGCATGGCACTGGGAACAAAGCTATGCATGGCCAGTCAATTAGGAAGCATCACATGTTAGCCTACAAAGCTGCTCATGGGGAAAGTATTATGTATGGGTGACACCCTACATATCTGGCTCTATTTAGCCCATAATCAAATAAAGGATAGCACCTTTCACTTTGACAGGGAGCCCTCCAGAATTAATTGATACGGTAACCACTCCATCATCACACAACCTCAATAATAAGGAATAGAGTCAAGCCTCATCTTAATGAGGCCAAAGTTTGGCCTGATAGTGGGATCCTTGTCCCAGCAGTTTATCATGAGCTGATATATAGCATCTGGACAGCCATCCAGTGGGGCCATTCTGTAGCTTCTTCTTCCTACGTTGCCTGCAACTTCATCCACGCTCTGCAAATGGGGAAGAAGTTATGAACAATAATGTGTTGGTCATGCATAATATATAGCTGTAGAATTGTACGGGTTTAAGATGAAACAGCATCATCCTGACTAGCAATATGGATGAAGGTGCTATTATTACTTTTGTTACTCAAATATCTAAGTACTATTTACTGCATACAAATTCCAGAGGAATGCCTTGCCATGCACGGCGGCCTTGAGTTCAAGGGCTATACGTCATATATGGACATCGAGCCCGACGGTGGGTGCCAATATTATAGCTCACACACTAGTTTGTTGCATGTATGAGCTCAGAATTGTTGTTTTGACCTGTTTCGTTCCTCTATTTCACACCATTGAAGTTTGAACACAGTTCAATGATGTGAAACAGAAAGTCAGAAACCATTTTTTATTTCAGTGAGGGTGCCAATATATCTTATACTATACTTAGGCTATTCTAACCAATCAGGTTACAGTATTTGTGGGAAATTTATAACGGGTCATATATCCTGCAGCCAGCCGTCCGCCCATACTGTAAGCAATCGCGTGCTTGAGAAAGCGAAGAGCTAGCTTTGTTAGTCTAGCCAAGGAGTTGTGCCTCTACCGCTACCTCAGTCAATTATCACGAATGCCTCTGCCACTGATCGGTGAGTGCCTACACCATAGTATCTATGTCTACACAGTGTACTTAATAGCCTAAGTATAGTATAAATGGGATGTAAGACCCATTATGTCTCTTGAGAAAGGCCAGTACTTTCGTTACGCCTCAGAAGTGCCTTGAGCTTCACCCTCGGCACTTCCTCAGCTCCACTCAAGCTCTGACCTTTCCCGCAGGATATAACATCCCGCTAGCCAGGGATATAACTGGCACTGTGGTCACTGTGGTCAGTGCCATTATAGACATAGCGGTACCTTTGAACTTGTAGGGTATCCCTCTTAATACATTCAGACCCACCCACACCTGAAAAAAAAATAACAAAAAAAGCAGCTACCCTGTAGCTGCTACGTATACAACCCTATAGTACTAGATTTACCTTTCCGGGATATGGGTTACGACCATAGGAGTAGATCTCCCACAACAGGATACCAAAACTCCAGACATCTGACTTGTTGGAGAATTTCTATGAAAAATGGAAGGTCAGATTTTAGGAAGGGCAAATTTCCTCCAGAATGGCCACTAAAACATACCTTTTCCCTGAGTGCCTCTGGTGCAGTCCACTTGACTGGCAGTCTAGCTCTTGTATCACATCTGGAAGGCACTTCTATTGTCAGTCTAAACCCTGAGATCTTAGCCTTCCTTTCTTCTGATAGCTCCACATTTCTGGTAGCAAGGTCTCTGTTTGTACAGGGTAGTACAAGGAACAGTTAGAACTACACCCAAACGAATGGTTGATATGTAAATGGCTGAGGTATGAGAGTGGCAAGTTATAATTCATATACAATACATCTCTTACCAATATCACTGAAGATTAGATTAGTTATTTGGCCTCTCCTGCATACTTTCCCTATTGGATAGCTAGTTGCATATTAGTCGATCAGCTAGACTTTTTCTCTCGAAGTTTGGGGGGGGGGGGGGGGGGGGGGGGGGAGGGGGGGGGGGGGGGATGCATATCTGTGTAACTATAATCCATAGCATATCTGTCTATGTACTATAATCCATGAGTAAAAATTACAATTACATTAGTACAAAGCACGAAGGTGCCATGAGAGCCCATCCTGATAACTGATCACAGTGCTGAGCAAGGACTTGCCATGCACAGACAATTGATATTGACCACCCTACGGTGCTGGGCAGAAATTAGGCATGCATGTACAATGGGGGAGTGATTCCAGCCAACTCGCCTCCTTCCCTTAAGTTTCATCAAGAACACTGCCCGGATGACCACAATGATAACCTACGTCCTCTGGCACATACTCTTACCTGTCTTCTGCTTTCCTTCTCTTGTCTCAGCAGCTAATGAACGTAAAACAACTACACAGTAATAACTAGAGGTGTTTATAGAACACATACCCCGCGCTGAACGTCTACAGGCCATGATGCATGCAGTGCAGCTACAATCGACGTGACATCTCTGCCGACAGGGCGACTAGCGAATAATGCTAATACAAATGTTACGAATAATAGGAAATAGCTGGAAAAAACAGCCGAAACAATTAATAGCCATGATGTCTGTGAAGTACATAGATTGTGAGAAAACACTGTTTCCTAGCGGTCATCTCGAAGCATGAAGTTTCCAAATGCACTGCGTGCCCTGTTCTTGATGGGACTCTGAGGTCACGAAGAGGGGGAGTCAATGTTATGATAGTTATGAAAAGTAGGAAATAGCCGAAATACAGCGAAACGGAGCGCCTTGACTTCAGTCAGGTACACATAGAGCAGTTTTTTTTTGCTATTTGCTATTGTTTGACTCCATTTCGAGGGTCTATGTGGGGAGATTTCAATTTTTTCCGCCTGACAGACGACTGACAGACGACTGACTGACAGATGACTGACGGACAAAGTCAAAGTCAAAGTGTAATTGAGACCCCGGTGAAGGATGGCATACATGCCACATACAGAACAAAAATACACATAAACAAGGTCAAGGTGTTCACTGCTGGGACTTCATTGAAACTGCAGCCTCCTTTACAGGGTTCCCAGTGTCGGCAGCAGGCACCGAAGGGGCTACCCTCCCATCCATGACAAGTATAGACACTGGCACTTGCCATGTGAGCCCACCTAGCACTGGAAAGACTCCGGCAAACTTCAGCCTGTCGGCATCCCGCACCAAAAGGGCTACCCATCCCACCATGATCAGAAGAGTACACACAACACTCTGGGGAGTACACACACCTCAGAGCAGGTATCTGGCAGACCATGTGCACGTGACTAGCAGGCTTGAGTTTAGATTGGAACTTGGCAGCAGCTCGCTCAGCCACTAACAGACGACACCTCCAGTAAACAGGATCCAAGGAGATACACCTCTTCGTTCAACAGAATTGCAACACAGACGGTTGTGGACTAGGAAGTTCATGAGCTGGGAGCAGTGAAAACACTCTCAGAGACTGACAGCAACCAAGAGTTGCCAATTAGCCACTTCAACAGAGGGCTAGGAACTTTACACGCCTCTTTTACTACAGACAGACATGACCTTAGAGCAGACTGAGGTGTCCTTGTCGAAGGCTGCGTAGACGGTCACTTCACACACCAGTTAGCCACTTCGACAGAGGGCTAGGAACTTTACACGCCTCTTTTACTACAGACAAACATGGCCGTAGAGCAGACTGAGGTGTCCTTGTCGAAGGCTACGTAGACGGTCACTTTCCCGACGCCATTTTCAGCAACCACAGAACTGAAACTCATGGATACTAAACTACCATGTTGAGTGCAAAAAACCCCAGTGTTCCATGGACAGTATGGCAGTGCTGGTTGTGCATGAGCTCACAACTCTCAGGAAATGTGCAGGTAGCATCAGCCAGAGAACCACGTCAATGCCATGTTGTGCATACAAACAAAGATAGGTTCATGTGTTTCGAAACACATGAACCTATATTTGTGTGACCCATCGATTGCCTCTGCTCACAGATCTGTGAACAGAGGCAATCGATGGGTCACACAGTATAGTTCACCATTGCTTTGCCACTCAAGATGGTAGCAGCAGCTGATGGCATGACATCTGGAGATACAGCATGTGACCTCCTCCAGTTGAGGTCTACATGAGACATACATGCTCCTTACTGTAAGTTGACATGTACTCACTCACCATGGCAATGTCTTCACTTGCTTTTCGACGGTCAGAATCCTGGGGCAGTAGCTAGAGATCGAAGAGGGAGTGACAACATGAATGACACACCCACTTAGTACCCGCACATGTCCACCACATGCAAGTAACTACTCAAGATGGGATCATCAGAGGATAGCACTAGTTTGACTGGTGACATGAGGAACACAACGACTTCAGGGGGAGAACAATAACAATGGCTGTGTGCAGTTTAGGTGGTAGCCCCTAACAATCATGTCTACACTCTGACTTACAAACAATCGCTGTGACCACTCCTTCTCCAGCTGAGGGGGGTCCTGGGACAGCCAGTGAGGAGAGAGACGTGATAACATGTACACACTCCCCTTGTACATAATATTTTCACTTGTGTGTGTCAGCTGCAAGAGGTGGTAGCTATGTGACATAATTATGTACTCCGTCTTCTTGCAACAGTACTAGTATTTCCCTACATCAGTGAGCCGGTAATATTGTCCAGTAAAGTGGTGGGATGTCTCACAATTTGTGCTGATTGCACATGCACACGAAATGCGGGTAGCAACCAAACTCATTACCAAAGCACAGGTTTGTTTAGTGTTGCATGAGGATCCAGATGATGGTGAAGTGGGAATTCATTAAGCAGGTGAAAAGCTGGGTGGGGCTTGGGAACTTAAGGCTAGGTCAAAACTATTTCAGGCTGTTTGCAGGAGGTGATTTGATAATCCATTCTGGCAACATGAGTGATTGTTACACAAAGTATAATTATTGGAATGCCTAATCGGGCTTCAAAGTTTACACACTCCTCTGCTCTGACTACACCAAGGGCGGCGGAACAAGGGGGCTAGGGGGGCTATAGCTCCTCCAATATTTTCACTACTGGGGTTCAGCCCCCCCAATATTAATACACTGAAAGCACCGTAATACTCTAGGCATTCATTTAGTCACACAGAGAGCCTTATCTAGGGATATCTACAGCCATGGGACAGTGACAAAGCGCAGTCTGACTGACTAGTCCTCTGCCGATCCGCTTCACATGCAATTCAGTGATATCTGGTTAATGCATTCGGACAGACAGCCCCCCCCCCCCCTTCCCGAATGGCGCGCCCGTATACTGTAGTAGCTAGCTTGACGTCTCTCTACAGCATCAATCCTCAGTCAGTGCAAAGCATGAAGGTGCCACGAGAGCCCATCCTGATAACTAAATGAAGGTGAAAACTTTTTCCGCGCTTTGCACGGACTGATCGGCACTATGCGCCTCTATGCACTGCCTTCGGCAGCGTGCAAGCGTGCAATTGTGTCCCTGCCTCAGCACCCCCAATCTCATACTGCTTCCACTGGGTCACTGCACTACAGCCACCTTACACCCACATTCCTGCCATCAGCATCACTGCCACTGTGCAGCCATTTGTGATGGTGATCATTCATAATGGGGACAAAAGTGTTCATACTGATCTGGACAATCACAGCCCAGAATGGTCAGAAACTTAATTACCATCTTGCTCCATTTCTCCACATCAGTGAGTCTCTAGGGTGATCAGTGAGTGGAGAGAGGTACGTAGTAAGAAATAAGAACACGTGTTCACTTTACACAACTAGAGGTGTTCATAGAACACATACCCCGCGCGGAACGTCTACAGGATACAGTGCAGCTACAATCGACGTGACATCTCTGCCGATCGCATCGAACAAGTGCTATCGCGTATACTGTGTTCGTGTATGGCCATATCCAAGGTGTGGGAGTGACCGCTTACCGTATATACAACAACATGCATATTGTGAAGTTGAAGAGGTGGGGCCAAACGTTACGAATAATAGGAAATAGCTGGAAAAACAGCCTAAACGAAGCGCCTTCACTTCAGTCAGGTACACATAGAGCAGTTTTTTGCTATTTGCTATTGTTTGACTCCCTTTCGATGGTTTATGAGGGTCTATGTGGCAAAAGTTCAATTTTATTCGCCTGACAGACGACTGACTGACAGACGGCTGACTGACGGACAAAACCGATTGCTTAACCCAGCTTCGCGCATGCGCGCGCGGGGTAACAACCTATTCAACTGTACATAGCACATCAGAGGACATGATCACATGAGTCAACAGTTCGCTAGAGACTAGTCGCCTCTGCTTCCTAGCACTGAAGGCTGACTGAGCCCCAGTTTGTACAGGAAATAGGTATGTGAGTGTTTGTCATTGGGAGGTGCATCCATTGGACCAGTAATCCCATCTTGAGCTTGCTATACACTTGTGCCCCTTCTTTGCGTCTTACTTGTGGGTCCCCTCACCACCTGAGATTCCTCACCACCTGTGACTTATGCAGAAATTACATGTTTTGACTCATCCTATTATCAGTGATCGATGTGCAGCCCTAGCTTGCTGAAACCTATGAAGAAGCCAATCACATTCCATTCTGTTCTGGATTGCTGATCGCAATCAGTGCAGCAAATTTTCACTTAGCTACATTGATCAATGAATTTGAATAGGTGGATTCACACACGGATGGCCAGGTACCATGCGTGCATTCCTTTTGGATTAAGTACGACAAAATTGACTCCTGGCATTTAAACTGTTAGCTACATTGCTATAGAGGCCTGTGTGGCTAGGTGAAGTAGACATCTTTCACTCGCTTAAGCTTTTACACTAGCCGGGAGGTTCAACAAGAACTTGTTTTTCAACCAAACATTTCGACCACACTGCGGTGGTCTTCTTCAGTGGTAATACAATACAGCACATCAACAGACACTCTTATAGGTACACAAATGATAAAACTGAGAAAAATTGGCAAGACGCTGACCTGGAGGTAGCACGCGACCGGAAATCAGATTATTGCTGCTGACTGTTCTGTGCACGCGTTGGGGGAGGGGTGTTCTCACGGATGAGTCCATCATATACATGAGGCAGGATGCCTTCCTCCCGGTTGAGGGGATTGGGCTGGTTTCTCATGTGCAGGTCTCCATGACCTATAAGAGTGTCTGTTGATGTGCTGTATTGTATTACCACTGAAGAAGACCACCGCAGTGTGGTCGAAACGTTTGGTTGAAAAACAAGTTCTTGTTGAACCTCCCGGCTAGTGTAAAAGCTTAAGCAAGTGAAAGATGTTAGCTACATTGTATGAGCAAATGATATAACAAAGACTAGAGTCACGTTACGTACTTAACTCGACAAAAGCTTTAATTGCTGAACAAAAACTGTATTCCCACTAACTTGTGGGATTAAAGTGATTATGATTTTCTGGTACAGTGGCTGGGGTTCTCATAGCTAGCTCGCTGAGTAAAATCAAAACAACCCACTGAGTGATGAGCTCATTTTAGTGAGCTCTCATTGATTAGCTAGCAGGTGGGTGCGTAACTAAAATACATTTTTGTAACACTCCGGATGCATAGCTATATAGATTGTAGAGTACTAGTATACCTAAATGGTTAAAGTAACATGCACGTGTCCTTGTGATAAACACAACTCACAGCTGCAAGGTTTTGACAGTACAATGCACTGTGCAAGCAACACATTGTAGTGGTTGTGACTCATGACAGTAGCTACAAACATGTCATTCAGGCATGGTCACCTGATGGATCCTATGACTGAACTGCAACTGAGGTTACCAAATTCTTAACAAACATGTTGTTTTTGCAATGTGGTTAAATGGACCAAACAATGGATCATTAGCAAGCAGGTGAACTAATCGGGGGAGTACCATGCATGCATACTTCAGCTAGTAGACAAGTGTCGGACTTTGCTTTTAAGGAAAGGTTTGTTCTTTAATGAAGCTTGACGGAATTTAATAGGGTGACTCTTTGGATGGGTGGATGGTAATTACTGTCCATTCTCTTCATGGTACTTAGCAGTTAGGAATACATCCGTCTGCTAGTGTTACCTGGTTCATTTAAGGTAGGAAACATGGGTACCGCGATCTCCGAAACCAAGTTGATGGTTAAATGGGCAGCATTAAAGCGTACACAAGTTTCAGCAATACTTTGCATCAAACTGCTCCCTCTGCTTGAAAATGCCCTAAAACTCAATTTTAAGGCCCTCTACGAAACTGAAAATTTGGACCCTCTCCAAGGCCCCACCCACACTCTGACCCCATCATCAATACACACACTAAACAGGCCCAAAAACTATGGATGGATTTACCATCTGCTCTCCTCAGTTGCAGGCTACAGCCCAAAACTCACTGCCGCCCTCAAAAACAGAGGTTTGGTTACCCTAGGCTTTCAAAAAAATTTCCACGCACACCAACTAAAACCGACCAAAGCCAAGGCCAGTTTCCATAAGGTCAACCTACCCCTTGCAAAACTAGGGATGCTTTTCCACGTTCACCTCTCGGTTACAGAGTTTTGGGCACACATCTACTCCCTCTCACCAGCCCAGTCCAGCTACCAAACCAGCCAAATTCGCCCTAACACGAAAATGGGCGGGGCCTGTAAAAAAATTTTTCGCCTTCATTTTTAACTTCTCAGGATGGGCTCTCGTGGCACCTTCGCGCTTTGCACTGCAAGTTCCAGATGTATGAGGATTGCAGGTCCCAGGGCCGCCACATGAGCTTCTTCCTTGCTCAAATTTCGCTCACGAACGTAATACGTACGTACACGGAGGGGTATACTAGATCGTGGTCTCGTTTCCAAGCCGTTCGGTTTCAACTTTCAGGCAACGCACGATATTGCGAGCTGAGGAGGCCAGGCCAGGAGTTGCAACGTAGCGGCAGCAAGTTAGTAAGCTATATAAAAAAAGATTTCTCTAGCCAGGGGGGGGGGCACCGGCGGCCCCCCCCCCCCCCCTGGATCCGCCACTGGAGCCTTCCTACCTTAATGCAACATAGTTTGCTGTGGGAGTTCACTGAAACTATATAGTGGTGCTCATAATAAAGCTACAGATATTATGTAAAACAAAACAAAACAATAAGCCTACAAAGTTAGGGTCACTATGCAACTAGAGGTGTCCACTGCAGCTGCTGTCCGCATATTCACTTGTCACGTATACTTGTACACACGTAAGAATACCAGCCACCAGCACCCTCACTGCAGTCTTGACCAATGCGGACCCAGCTGGAATCAGATGGGTAGATGTTGCGCTGTTTACCCTGAATGACATCAATACGACGAATTGCAGGGAGATGAGGATCTCTGGTGAAACACAGGTAGATGTACTTTCCCGAAACTCCTTTGTTCAAGTCATCACCAATAAGCGTGTAGCCACGTTGAATATCGAAGCTTTGTTCCTTATTAGCAAAGACCTGCACACCGGTTATGGGATTACCGATGCCAGCTATTGTGGTGTAGCAGATATAGACATAAGGACCGCGAGAACCTTTGTTGAGGTCTTTGTCGATCCGTCGGTAGCCTTCTGGTGGATGGACACCTTGGTCTTGACCATATATGACTGCTAACCCCGTGATTTCCGACATCACTGCAGCAGCCGCTGTCGAAACAGTGTATGACCGCTGTACACTAGCGGCTAGAGACAGGAATAAAAAAAATTAGTGAACTTTACCCTTATCTCACCGCGGTTCCGAACCGCATGGACTGTGATTTGTCATCATGTAGTTGAGCGTGCTGCAGGTGCTGCGCTGTCACCAGTCAAGTAGTTAGCATCTAAAAGGTGATGTAAAGAACACTCATGATACTGATGTGAGTAGTAGCATAGATATAGGTACAACAATGAAAGTAATTTTCGCTTTATATGAGTTAGGCAAGTGGAGGTTTCAGTGAGGTTTACTGAGGTGGAGAGCATGTTCACAGGTACATTGTATACATGTGCAAATCTATGCACTATAGACCCACCTCAATCCCCTTGAAAATCCCTGATCAAGAATCTCAGCAGAAACTTGTGGGCATCCTAGCCTGTTGGCTTCCTGGTCCCCTAGTAGTCTCGTGCCCAGACCATACCCCCTAGGGGAGAGACGGTCTGGTGAACGAAGTCGAATTTCTTGGGCTTATTACTGGAATGTGGTAAGGACCAATGAGATTGCGAGATTGACGTAGTAATCGCTTTGAATACTCATAAGCTGAAGACAACAGCCAAGAGCCTTTACCATGCCAGTTTGTTCTTAGTGCTGGCTGTGTAAGGCAGCACTACGTTGTGGCGACAAGACTTTTGCACTCGATTGTGCTAGTTGTGAGCCCTGTGGCATCGCTTATGAAGGATCAAGTTGAGGGCTTTGGAAGCGAGGTCAGCAAAGGGATGAAGTACACGAAGGGCCCCCTCTAGATGCAAGCTAATGCTGGCCCTAGCCCTATTTGGGGCCGTTCTTCACATTTGACCCCAGTAAAGTGCCTGAAAGGACTGCCAAACAAACGGGAAGCAGATTCCATGGACGGCGAAGGATGTTTCAAAAATCTTCTATGGCTCATGAGTGAGCGACAAAAGGTTAAGTACATCTCTCCCGATACGAGTAGCCATGATCGCACTTGGTTGACATGGGAGCCTTCAGCAGACGCTTTCGCAGGCACTTAACACCACAGGATTACATGATGATTACACATTCCGTAGCATGCTTCAAGCCCAAGAAATTCAACTTTGTTCACCAGACCGTCTCTCCCCTCGGGGGGTGTAGTCTGGGCACGAGACTATTATAGTCCCCTAGTGTCGCAGGCCAGACACTTTTCCTGTTTGGGGGTGTGGCCGGAAGTGTGGAGGGGAAAACAGTCTGGTGTCTCTGTGCCGTAGTCCGTTGCAATGTGGAATCAAGGGCACATAAATTGTAAAAGTCACGTGGGAATTGAATTAACGAGGCACGCTATAAATGGTAACAAACTGTTAGTAAGTAGATCAGTGTTCGCGACGGCAAGTAAAAGAGCAATCACATTCATTCAGCATTGAAGGCAGCCCAGTAGCAGATAGACTTACAGCTTCCAGTACGCAGACTAACGATCACGTCACAGCCTTTGAAGTTGAGCCACTTCAGAGTTCAGAGATGGCTGTCTCGTTTTGCTCGATAGTCTAGCCCACTCAACTATGTTGCATTTGCTAGCACACACTAAACCATAGCTCTTGATTGAAGTGGAATAATAACATAAATGAAAATACTTTTGGCCGAGTCATGTGACAGCTACAATTTCATTGGATCTGCCTATATTCCTGCAGAGGCCACGGAATATGGCCCAGAGAGACCAGACCCTTTTTCCCCTCCGCACTTATGGCCACACCTCCAAACAGGAAAATTAAAAGTGTCTGGCCTGCAAGACTACTGGTCCCCATGCTAGTAGTATTACTGATACCAGTAATTGTACATCATGCAAGAATCAGAGAACGCGGTAGCGTTCTCTATTTAGGGATGGCTAAGGAAATTTCGAAATACCATACTGATGCACCAGCAGGAAAACGGCCAAAGAAGCTACTACCCCCCAAACCAAGCATGCAGACAGAATGATACTGCCTAGCAGTTCACAAAAACACTCGCAAACGTACCTGATAGTACGCGGGAGTTGAGTAATAAGTCGCCGATTTCGTCATCTTCTTTCTTTCTTCTTCTTCTTCATCTTCTTCTTTCTCGTTGACTAGCATAGCTGGACAACAAAAGCATTTCCTGAGCTAGTTCACTCACAGAACAACATCGCTTTCGTCGTAGTAGCTCCTTTCGGCCCTTTTGACTACATACTGGCAAGAACGGCACTGCTGGCTAGCTACGATTCCGTGAATTGCTAGCACGAAGCCATTTTGATGCAACCAGAGGTCACGCGTGCCAAAAGCGCATGCACAGTTCACATGCAAACGCACGTTGCAGTCTTTTTTACAGCATTTCGGGCGCTCGGTGATCAGCTGAATCCTTGTGAATCCATCATCTGGTGCCTCACTACCACTGCGAGGAATTTCTACCAACCTGTTCTTGCCAAGATCTATCGTGACTATGCCATCATGGAGGCGTGGCTTTCTTTTCATGACGTAACTACAGTGCGGAACATGTATATACCACCAATACTGTGAGTGAGGCTAGAGTTTTGGAATACTCATATTATTAGTGGAAATAGAATGAAGCATCAAAGCCTGCTCAGTGCCCAGCAGAAGGTTCACATCCATCAAGGCAATTAATAAAATCTGACATCAGGAAAGTTACGCATTCCATGCGCTCAAAAAACCTCACAAACTAGAAACAAAAAATTTTCTTACAAAAATTACGAACGATTCAGTGATGGCCACCCCGATCGACTCCCGAAAAAGCAGACAAACAAGGAATGCCATTAACCAGCCTCAGTCCCATCCCATCCCTAAATTCTACATTTTTCAATGGGATGGGACTGAGGCTGGTTAATGGCATTCCTTGTTTGTCTGCTTTTTCGGGAGTCGATCGGGGTGGCCATCACTGAATCGTTTGTAATTTTTGTAAGAAACTTTTTTGTTTCTAGTAATATATTACAAGTACATAAAAATTATGTAACTGAGCTCGCTTCGCTCGCTCAGCTACTTCCCCCTCGTTCGCCTACCGTGCGTAATCCGGCGCCGGACAGCTCTCTGTGCAGGCTGCAGAGCTGCTCCTCGATTGCATCCGCTTCAGCTGCTGCTTGCCGCTTGCGTCCGCTTCAGCTGCTGCTCCCGGGCCCGATTGCGGCATTCACTTCAACTGCTGTTCCCCCTTTGCCTCCGCTGCTGCTCCCTGATTGCGTCTGCTGCTCACTGCTTGCATCCGCTTCAGCTGCTGCTCCCGATCGCGTCCACTTCGGCTGCTGCTCCCCGATTGCGCTTGCTGGATTCCAGCCCATGCCTGTACCCAAAGTTCCCGAACATTCTTCGCGTAGTTCGAAGTTAAGTAAATAAATTAAAGTACCATGCTTTTCAGGTTGCTTGCTCCGTCCAAACTCCGAATGCAAAACTGCAAAGTATCACGTGACTTGTATCCACCAATAGAATCCAAGTTGTCACGTGACAACTTGGTGGATTCAAGTCATGTGATACTTTTTGCAGTTTTGCATTCCGAATTTTTGGACAACCAACCTGAAATTTACGGTACGAAGGTCGCGCGTCACTATAGTCTAGTCCCGCCCCACGAACATCCCACTTTCGTTACACACACACACACAGACAGACAAACACACGTTAAAATCTTAATGTATTGACATTCTACTTTAAGACTGTTTTGTTTTACGTTTCAGGCCTTTGGACAGCTGCTTTGGAGCTACAGGAACTTCACAAGGATATAGTCTGGACCCAGACCCTAACTCGCCTTCTTCACACCACTCAAGGCATCCACATCTTAACTCGAGCTCCCCTACAAATTCAGATGGTACTCCTCTTCCTGTAACCATCAGCAGGGCAACAAATATGTCTTTCTCTGCTAAGAGGTATCGCCTCTCTCTGTTCCCTCTTTAGGTTTGCCAATCCAACAGTCTTCATGGTGTGGTGACCGTGGCGTTTACATTCTTGTTTGAGTACAATTGTGCACCGCATTCGCCATCACTTGAGTGCACTTCACACATCAGATTTCCCTAATCAACACTCACGGCAGAACTCCAACTTCCAAGACACTTCTGGGCTAGGTTATTCCCCAGACCGTTCCTCGGCGGGTTAGGCTCTGGGGTCCAGGCCAAAGGATACTGTTGACACTGAATTCCAAGACTCTGTAATGTACTCAGCAGCCAGAACTTGTTCCCTCATGTGTGACCTGTGTTTAATATCGATCGTTTTTTCATACAAACACAATATTTATATGCACGGTGACACTGCATGATGCTTGCATGTAGCTGTACAGTGTAGTAGTTATGAGGCATACTCCACAATGATTCCCCACTGGAGTGTGGAGAAAGCACTGCAACACGGAATTTGCGAAGCAAGTACTTGAAGTCTGTAAGCCTGCACCAGCCATCAATACATTAAGATTTTACGTGTCTGTGTGTGTGTGTGTGTGTGTGTGTCTGTGAGTGACGGAAGTGGGATGTTCGTGGGGCGGGACTAGACTATAGTGACACGCGACCTTCGTACTTTAATTTATTTACTGAACCTCGAACTCCGCGAAGAATGTTCAAGAACATTGGGCCCGGGCATGGGCTGGAATCCAGTATGCAATCGGGGAGCAGCAGTCGAAGCGGACGCAATCGGGCGAGCAGCAGTTCAAGCGGACGCAATCGGGGAGCAGCAGTCGAAGCGGACGCGATCGGGAGCAGCAGCTGATCATGAAAGCGGCGAGCAGCAGCTGAAGCGGGCGCAATTGGGGAGCAGCAGCTGGACGCGAGGCGGAGGCAAACGGGGAGCAGCAGTGGAAGCAGATACCGCAATCGGGCCCGGGAGCAGCAGCTGAAGCGGACGCAAGCGGCGAGCAGCAGCTGAAGCAGACGCAATCGGGGTGAAGCAGCTCTTCAGAGAGCTGTCCGGCGCCGGATTACGCACGGTAGGCAAACAAGGAGGAAGTAGCTGAGCGAGCGAAGCGAGCTCAGCTACTTGTATGTGTATATGCTGATATGTGTTCAGGCATTGAGCGCGCAATGCGGCTAGCGCAATTAACCGTTAGGTTCAAAGTTGTCCAATCATATATGTTTTTTATTCCTGTCTCTAGCCGCTAGTCCGCTGTACTGTACTATACTAGCCTCGTTCCCAGGCTCCCCGGGCCCCCCGGGCTCATGGAAAAGCAGGACTTGGACACGGACACGGACATGGACACGGACACGGACATGGACACGGATTTGCAGCCTGCACGAATCAGTCAGTCTTTAGAGATCCCCGCTTGCCGTTTTCTCCGGCTGTATACAATCGGTGGACTGGACTACTGGACTACTGGACTCACCCAAAATTCCATGAAACGCCCTTTTCAGTGAGAAGCTAAACGTCCTTACTTAGCCTATTAGTTCCGTGATTAGTTCGCTTCCTAGCCTGTTGCGGCTTCGTCTCCTCGATTTCCGAAGGTCAAAGGTCACGTGCATATTGAAGCGCTATACTGTAGTCATGGATAACTACACTTGAAGGCAGGCTGGAGTTTGGTTTCTGCTGATGACGTGCTAACTGCTCTTCTAATCCTTCAAGCAGGCGGAGAATCCTAACTGGAGCACAATTAAAGTTTGACTTCCCAACAAATGCGTGTGACCTCCAGTCTAGTGTTGTTTTAGTATTGCTATCCGAGTATTAGTTTAGTTATAGTTAGTTTTTGGATTCTGTGGACAGATTTAGTTAGTTACAGTTATTGTTGTGCTCCTTCAGAAGCTTTTAGTTATAGTTTTAGTTAGTTAACTAAAATGGAAAAAGGCTAACTAAAAGGGTTTTAGTTTTAGTTAACTAAAAGAAAACTAGTGAAATTCACTGTTTTCATTTTAGTTTTAGTTGTTTGAGCCAACCAAACATTATAGTTAGTTATAGTTTAGTTTTGGATTTTCAGTATTGATTTAGTTAGTTATAGTTTTGATTAACTAGAAGTCAAAAACCCATACTAAAAGGGCATTTAGTTATTGTTATAGTTAACTAAAACAACACTACTCCAGTCGAGTCATGGATGGCATCATGCTCAAAGCTAGCTAGCATGGATGCTCAAAGCTCTTCCGCGTCCGGGTAGACCTGGGAACGAGGCTAGCCCAAAGCCAATACAGAAACCACAAGAATTGTTGAAGCTCATTAAATATGCACGTGACCTTTGACCTCGGAAATCGAAGAGACGAAGCCGCAACAGGCTAGCCTCGTTCCCAGTCCCACGCCCAGCTTTCCGTCGCTGCTTAGTACGTTCCGTACTAAGCAGCGACGGAAAGCTGGGCGTGGGACTGGGAACGAGGCTAGCAACAGGCTAGGAAGCGAACTAATATAGGCTACGTAACGACGTTTAGCTTCTCACTGAAAAGGGCGTTTCATGGAATTTTGGGTGAGTCCAGTAGTCCACTGAGTCCACCGATTGTATACAGCCGGAGAAAACGGCAAGCGGGGATCTCTAAAGACTGACTGAAGTGCAAAGAGATTCAGGCCGCGGTTTTGAGCAAATCCGTGTCCGTGTCCGTGTCCATGTCCGTGTCCGTGTCCATGTCCGTGTCCATGTCCGTGTCCGTGCCCAAGTCATGAGCCCCTGTGCGCGCGGTGAAGAAAATTACGGAGGAGCCTGGGAACGAGGCTAGTACTATACTAGCTGGTAAAACCAATAGCTAGCGCATGCGCAGTGATGAGTTGTGCGACTATGCGCGTTATAGAGAGACGTTATGCGCGTTGCAGCGCAAGGTTGTTGTGCAGCCATTATGGTGAGGTGGTCATTCAGTTGGAACTGGAGTGGAGCACGATGTACCACCATGTAGTTGCCATTGTACATGCATGTAGCTGCCAACAACTTCAGCCAGTTGTGCAGCAATTGAATTATAATGGTAGTGCGGTTGCCCCTCGAATTATAATGGTAGAAACTCCAATGGGGTAGCCTACCAATGGGACTGATTTAGGTCAGCCCATGGGACACCCATTGGAGCATTTTAAGTCGCTATACAATTGACTTACGTAAGTTGCCGTGAAGATATACAATGCTTTTGGGACCACTTTAGGTCAAGTCATTAACGAGTATGCCCCTGTTGTCTCACATCATCAGAGTAAGTCACTGCCAATCACCCAGTGTTGTTCAGAGCTCTCCTGTAAAGGTGGTGGTTCCTCACTATCAGCCAGAGTGCCTGGCATCCCAAGGTCACATGAGTGTCTCACATCAGTTGGCAGGCAGATCATCATTGCGGCAAGCATGCACTGGTCTTAAGATGGTCATACGCTTATCTAGAAGAAGGGCATTTTTTGTGCATAGGTTTTGCTTATTCGTAGCCTTCAACAGAGTATACTCTGTTATATATAGCCCTCTAGCAACCAGGTATTGCAACTTCGTTACTAAGCGAAGTATTCACCAATCAGCTTTCAATTACAGCTACACTCTACATATTTTTCTCATTATACAGGGCGTTGCATCTTGACTGGTAGATATCTACTTCTAGCAGAAGTTTATAGCAATGACTGCATGCACTGGTATTGTGCTGCTGCTGGAAATATATCTTGACTCCTGTCAAACTCTGAAAGAAACTTATGATACCTAGCAATTAACTTCTGAAAGTATTGGCTTTTCTCTTCGGACTAACAACTGCACTGTATTATGTGGAAAGATTATGTAAGATGGGGTTGGATACTGAACTGTTTTATGCCATCATCCCTTACCTTTTGCTGTTCTGCTATCTTTACATCTCCATACATTTTTGTTGCAGTGGAAGCAGCAGGTCACATGGTACTCATGGACCATGCAGCTACAAGTGGTAAGGAAGACACCAAGATGTTCATTTTACACTGAACATTTAGTCAATATCAACACCTCCCATTTACTTAGTAGGAATTAAGTAACTGTATGTGTACATGAACTAAACAATGAACTCCTGTATACAAATTAAGAGATGCCATACTGGTCCTCATTCCTTTGTTAATTATTTTACACCCTTCTTCCCAGGTTATCTGTGAACAAGAATTATAGTGCTACGATTTCCTAGTTAAATGTTCTGTTTCTCTCTCCCTAGGCGCTTGCTATCCTGAACCACCTGGTACACAACAAGCCATTCACTGCCACTAAATAATGGTTCTGAACACATGCATGAGTTAGTTGACCATTGTGATTGTTCTCATATTGTGTTGTACTGTTTCACACTTGTGTACAACCTTTGAGTTTGTACCACACGCTTGCTGTTGCGCTGTGTTCGTAACACAGGAATGTGTTCAGAAATAGTGTTAGAATGAAAGCATGTGCAAATTACAAACAGTGCAAGAATAATCACAAAATGGTATGAGGTACGTGTACAAAGCAAAAATTTGTGGCAAGATTAAAACACAATTCAACTTGCGAGTCGACTTTCAAGAGCTGTTGCGAGACTGTGTGCGTTAACAAGCTTGGTTCGTAGTGTCCTTAGGATTGTTTCCCATGTGTATGGCTTGGTGATTCGCTTCTTCCACATCCCAAACACTTCCATATAGCAGGGGTAGGCCTTTTGAGTAGGGACGTCATTTTCGATGTGCTTGATGTCAGACTCAACCAGCCCCAGTCCAATGGCCACCTCCTTCCACCTTTCAGGAATCTCAGTTGCAATCTCATTCATGAGGTCACTAAGCTCTGGGGCAGATTGAAGCGTTCCCAGTGGGTGTGGTGGATCATCAATGTCAAGAAAATCCTAGTATGAGGGACAGTCATTTTAAAAATGTCTGATTCATGCTATACATACCTGATTTTGAAGCAGCAGCTGGTGGCCCAAACCATACTGTCTGACTGTCATTCAGTTTCTGGAAGAAGTCCTCTTCTTCTGTACACATCAACCACTTGCCATCTTCGGACAGAGTTGCAGGATGGAGTGAAGAACTGAAAGGTTTCGTGTCAGTGCTGGGCTCACCACCATCGGTGGGGTGCAGACAAAAGAAGCCTGGTTCGGGATGGGAGTTGTAGTGAAGCGTTTCAGAAGCTGCATCGATTCCATCAAATATCTGCTGCTGAACAATGGGACAGATTTCATGGCAGACTTCTGTCGGGGCATTGATATGGACTTCAAAATATGCGAATGAGTCAATCAGAGTGATTGAACACGGGTACTTGGGTATCTTGAACTTGATACAATTGCTTGCAACAAGAGATGGACGGCAGATCTTCCACTGGCAGTGGTTCATCAGGAAAGATACCAAGCAACAGAACACCCCACTGCGAGGCCATCCTTGTGGGAAGCGGATAAGAAGAGTAGCTGGAGCTGTGTGGGAGAAGGTACGATGTTTGTCAAGCTCTTTGGGAGGCAGCATCTGCAGCAGAGAGGGCATAAGGTAGTCCCCTTCTGAGAGAGGAGCTACTATCAGCAGATGCTCCAGAAGCTCGAGGAGATCACTTGCTGTGAACAGCCCATCCCTAAAGTGCCTAGGAAATTTGCTAAGAAACTCGAGCCTAACAATACCCTGGTCTCGAAATTTCAGCCATTTAGAATCGTGAGCTTCAGGTGGTTTTCTCGGATTCTTGCCACACTTAGCTTGTCTGAGCTCATAGTTGAACTGTACCAGCTCTGAGAGCTTGTCAACTGGGACCTGAGAGCCACTAAAGATCACATTTGGCAGCACAGTTGGGTAGTGCAGGCAGAGATTAAGCTCACAGAAATACCTCAGAGCTGCATCAAACTCCTCGTCAGAGAAACCAAGCTTGTGTGCTACATGAAGACATTCCTTTCGGCTCAGGACTGTTCTGCCAAGCTGAAAGGTCAATCTTTGAAGAACTATAGCTCAAGCAGATACCACCACAGTGGAATGTCTACTGGATCAGGTGCAGAGCTCTCAATCGCTTGCCTCAGTGACATGGCAACTTTCTGGTCATCTTCGTCCGGATCTTTGGTGTTCAGGGGAAAAATTGGCTCCATTGCATCTCCACAGAGCACAAGATCATCGGGAAACAGTGCGTGGAGCAGGTTGAAGAGCATCTCATTCTTCTCAGCTCGGGTTTCAGAGCAACGATCCTCCATATCTCTGTGGGTGCCAACTGTAATGATCTTATTGTGCATGCCTTCTGTTGGGTAGGAATGCATTGTTCGAACGGAGCACTTCAGAATCTCCAGGTTGGTGAGGGAGGATCGATAGGGCATGCCAGTTAGCTTGCCCTCCTGATTGTAGTATTCCACTGTGGGGTAGTCTTTGAGACTGTCGCACAGTCGCTGGATAAGGATGGTGCTGGAGGTGTGGTGGATGAAGATGGGAAGGAGGTTGTGGAACTCTGGTTGTCCTCCGCTGTCAATTAAGTGGATCCAATTCGAGCCTGAGAGATCGCCGGATTCATCATCTGCAAAATCATCTTTGTAGCGTTGACTCTCTAGTTGATTCATTTGTTTCACGAGGTCATCGAGTAAGCTAGTAGTGGCCAGCTCGGGAGCAACTGCAGTCTTATCTTGAGAGGTGAGTGTAGGCTGATTCTGGGAGGTCAGCATAGTGCGATCCTGCGAAGTGGGCGTGTTCTGATCCTGGGAAGTAGGTGTAGCTTGTTCCTGGGATATGGATGTGGCTTTGTCCTCCTGGGTAGAATTACTGGGCTGCTGCTGATGGAAGAGAGAGTCAAACAGTTCAGCTGGTGTTGCCTCATCTGGAAGGCTGTCGCAGAGGATCGGGATGTAGTCAGCTAGGATTTCCTCCAAGTCTTCTTCATTTATGACCTTCCACCCTCCATCAAACAGTTGTATTCTGGTCCCTGAAACGCACCGGATGGGACTTTCTGCGACTGGAGTGCTGATACGGATGGATGGTGCCTTCCGGCCCAGGAGGAGGTATTTTAGGTGTGTCTTGCCAACACCTGCTGCACCGATCAGCACACATTTAATAATGCGCACCGAAACGCGTCCTTTTCGCATGGCCTGTTGCAGAATCCTCCGGTAATCTGTGGGTGAATATAACATGTGGTCTGGAGCAGTGAGGTCAAAAGTCACATGCATATTCATAAAGGTGGCTATGGCTGAATCCTTGGAGTTGTATTCACTGCTTTGCTCCAAGGCCACACACATTCGTTGGGAGCACCTTTGGTAAGCTTCTCTAATTAGCATGCTTTGCCTGCTTAACACTTGGAAGGATTTAGTAAGTGCAGTTATTTTGATCATAAACCAACTCCAGCCTTCGTTGAAGCATAGACAACATTCTTCTATCATCTACGGCTACAGTCAGTTGAGCTCTTGTTGAAGCTAATTAAATATGCATGTGACCTTTGAGCTCTTGGATATTGAGGAAAGACACTACACTTCAACAGGCCAGTGCGGTGGCCCTGGAGGTCGCGTCTAATGCATAGGGCCTATGGCCTAATGACGTAATACCCAATGCGCAATACCTAATACCCAATGCGCAATACCTATAATACATGATAGACTTAATACCTGACACCCGATGCATAATACGCCTAATACCTATGACCTAACGCGCAATACCCAATACGCGACAGACGTAATACCTGATACCCGATACACAATATGCCTAATACCTACGACCTAACGCCGCAATACCCAAAGCATAATACCTAATACCCAACACGGAATAGCCCTAATGTCGCAATACCCCGCAATTGGGGCTCACTAAGTTCGCACGATCTGAGGATATGATGTCATCGCAAGAATGAACCCTGACCTTGCGATGGACGCCAACTTCGATGACCTCCACCTGTACCTGTTGTGAAGAATGGCGTAGCTACTACGGAAGCTTCACCTTGGGCTTTAGAAGTGGGCTGTACTAAGAGAACCTGGAGAAGACGCCGGAACTTCATCGTAAGAATTTCTTCAGGCTAGCTATCTAGCTATCAATGAAACTTGTAGCTAGATAGGAGACTGATTGTGAGATAAATTCTCCAGTGTCCGTCAGGAGATATCCTTAACTGCACAGCTGTATGGAGATATATATATCCACTCGTGGAGAGCCTCTGACTCTCTTCCTGTGACACTGATGATCAACAGCACCGCCCAGGCAAGCTAGATCTCAGAATAATGCTGATCAAAGACTGCTCTGTCAAACTTGTCCCTACCAACAACAGAGAGGCTCTCCAAGCTGCCAGGAAAATTCACCCAACTGAGACCTTTCAGTCCCCTTGAAATTTGCTCTCTGGGACAATCATTTCAGCAAATGAAATCTCTGGCCGATACCTTTTTTGCTATGTTGAAACAATTCTGCTGAAGATGTGAATTGCATGTGTTCATTCCACATTTGTAACTCATTGAGCTGAGACTCAAACACTCCCCCCTCCCCCCCCCCCCCCCCCCCCCCCCCCCCCCCCCCCCCCCCCCACACACACACACACACACACACACACACTGTAATTGCGTCTTTCTGTTTTGCAAGTAACTTGCTTATGTACAGTTCAGCCAAGGTCTTCTCTCAGAGGCTACCTTGTGTCCTAGGCTAGCATATCTCCTAGCTATAAATAATCATGTCATATACATCTCATACTGTTGAGCCTCTTCTGGACGACGAATCTATATTTAATATAGCCTACCAACATACACACACACTTCCACGCACAAATTGTTCATCCAAGAAACAGGCAATCATGATTGATAATGTCCCCGTTGGTTGGAAACTAGCTAACTCCTTACTTGCCAGTCAATTTTCTGACAATCACTGGCTGTCTCCGAGTCCCTACACAAGATAGCTAGCTACAACATTCCTGTTTTCAATCTTGCGGGAAGTTCTGGTGCCAGAAGTTGTTACGATGAAGTTCCGGCGTCTTCTCCAGGTTCTCTTAGTACAGCCCACTTCTAAAGCCCAAGGTGAAGCTTCCGTAGTAGCTACGCCATTCTTCACAACAGGTACAGGTGGAGGTCATCGAAGTTGGCATCCATCGCAAGGTCAGGGTTCATTCTTGCGATGACATCATATCCTCAGATCGTGCGAACTTAGTGAGCCCCAATTGTGGGGTATTGCGACATTAGGGCTATTCCGTGTTGGGTATTAGGTATTAGCTATGCTTTGGGTATTGCAGCGTTAGGTCGTAGATATTGTGTATCGGGTATCAGGTATTACGTCTGTCGCGTATTGGGTATTGCGCGTTAGGTCATAGGTATTAGGCGTATTATGCATCGGGTGTCAGGTATTAAGTCTATCGTGTATTAGGTATTGCGCATTGGGTATTACATCATTAGGCCATAGGCCCTATGCATTAGACGCGACTTCCAGGGCCACCACAGGCCAGGAAGCAGCACTAAACAGACACCCTGTTGTAGCTTTGGTGACGTTTTTTCTTTGTATACAGCTGTTTTGGATCAGCACTGTCTTGGTCAGAATGTCCAGCCCCAGTCCATAGTCCAGTAGAGGCAAGATTTTACAGAGACCCCTTTATGGAGGGAACAAGCAGTGTGGGAGTGGCTACACTCCTTGTTCCCTTTAGAATTACCATATACGTAGTGCAAAAATAAAGTTTTGCATGAATTGGCAAGAAAGGATTGAGACTTCAGCTTTAATTTCCGTAGTTCATCCATGACCATTGAACCACACCCACAATGACCACCTACGTGCTGTGTGACTTCAAACAAACAAACAACAGACAGGCAGAAACCATACACAACTGCCATATCATCTGTGATCTGATTGCATGGCTTCCATTAATTTGTTATACGAATGCATGGTGGTTCAGATACAAATCTATGTACAGTGTAGGAGTAGTTCCGCTCTGAAAATATTAATGCTCTCAAAATGTGGTATATGTTTTAACCAGACAAATTAACGTTGTTGGGCAAGCCTGAGCGAGTGCACGTGCAGAAATTATGTGGTACACTAGCAGTTGCATGCACATGACTGTCATCGGATTGTGACTGAGCATAGCACAACCTCAGGCTACAGAATGTGACACAAAAGTACACACATGTAACAACAGGAACTGTGAGTCAGGCAAGCTGAAGTAGTCTAGCAGGCACATCACACCTAGTGACACAACAAGGATTTGAACCCATGCAAGGCCTGCTGATTACGTACTAGTCAGATATACTCTTACCACTACTACGCTGCTGAGACCCCTGCATATGAATCAATTGGTAATGTAGTAGTACACTACAGGCCCGTAGGAAGCAATTTTAGTCTGGTCAGGCGGAGAGCGCTTCGAGTGATGAAATCATGGCGGCGCAATGGCGCACGCAGCGCGCCAAGCGAGAAGCGAAGCAAGCGCGCGAAGCCCTCCCCCAGGAAAATTAGACCTTCTGAGATCGTTTCTGGTGCAATCTTGGGATGAAACTGCAAGATTCAATAACTTGCTATAGCCAGACTGAGCATATTATTGGTCCGGCGGCTGCCGCACCTACTCCTACGGCCCTGTTTTATGTGCGTGCATCCATATGACTGGTTCCAACTCAGCACTCAGCCTACCTTCATCTCGTTCCTGTGATGACGCATGTTGCCTCTTCTCCCAGTCATTTATCAGCGCTTGGTATTCTTCTTGCTCTTTTTTCACTCTCTGGACCCCACTCTCCACCTCCCTCAGTTTCCCCTCTATCTCCCTCCTGTGGCTATCAGTTATGGGTCCCGTCATCTCCTGTTCTAGTGAGGCCTTCCTCTGTACAGGGAACACACAGCACCTCTAAACTGTGTCCCCCACTCCCCACCCTCCACTCATACCAGTTGGACATGCATCATACCAACACCCCTGCAACAATCTAGTTGGGAGTTGGGTGAAGCCCAGCACTCAGTGACAGTCCTGGCTTACCTCCTCCAGCTCACTCTGCTGTTGCTGGTACTTTGTCCTCCACTACAGTTGAGAGGGAGAGGAGGAGGGCAGTGAAAGAGACACAGCCATGTTTATGTATAGTGGTTATACAATGACAACATCACTCAATATAGAAAGTCAGATAACACCACTCATACTTCCCAACCCTAAGTTTTGTATATGCAAGAAAATTTCACTTATTTTGCAGGATTTTGCTGTCTTGTGCAGGACAATTTTGATCCACTACACAGCAGCATTCCTAGGGTAGTCTGGAGTCTGTCTGGAGAGAATTTACAACGGATGAAAGAGGCTCCCTTTCTGCTTGAGTATAGCTATAGTGCTTCCAATCAGGATGCCACTTGCATGGCCTTCTTGGACACCGGTTCTAACTGTTCTGACCCACTGGTACTGGCACTCATCTGCAGGTAGTAGTTTGTCAGACAGACTTGTACGTAGTAAACGCCTATATAGGCCACGACGTGACGTGTATAATTTCTGGGACAATTTTGATTGTTTCCGGGACAGCAGGACAAAAGGTCAGTTTCCGGGACAGTCCCGGAAATTCCGGGACGGTTGGCAAGTATGACCACTCTTTAACCCTTTAAGACCTAGCGTTGCATATCTGCAACGTGAGCTGAGACTGTCAGCTTCATAATTTATCGTAATGGCCTTAGGCTTGCCCTCGACCAATTAGCAATGCTACCAGTTCCAAGTGGGTTAAAGCCCTCTTGTAAGGACTCTAAAAGCCCAAATAGTGCAAACCCATGTCCACCCTGCTTGCAAAGCTGAAGTGCACTGCCAACAATGGGCCAATGAACCACAATAATTATTGGTCACTGGGAATAGACTTGATAGAGCGTTGCAATAGAGCGTTGCACTAGAGCATTGCAATAGAGCGTTGCACTCGGTATGTGAATGAGATTTGAAGCTGAGGATTGTGCCATTGTGGTCAGCATAAATGAGCTTTCCAATGATGTCCTTAACATCATAGATAATAGAGTATACTCTATTATCTATGTTAACATTAAAGTGACTTTTTATCTCGGTCACATTTTTGTCAAAAATCACAGTCGGCCAAAGGCTATCGGTATAATCCATGGATTTTTGTGATTTTGGGTCAAAATTCAACCGACAGCAAAACGGACATCATTGGAATGCTCCATTCATGCTGATCACAATGGTGCAAATCCCAGCTTCGTATCACACTCCTATCCCAAGACACCTAGCTTATTAGGCACCAATTGAATGCTGAGTTGGTGTGAACCACATTGACCGCTCTGATCTGCCTCTCTCCCAGGCTGGCGGTTCTGCTGAGGGGTAGTCATCAACTCCTGACCGTTTGCAGTAGCAGATTCGAAGAGATCTCTGATCATATCATCCAGCAACTGACACCACAAACTTCAATCGTGCATATATCACATGACTTCCACTACATTAATGTTTTGGTCAACCATATATGGTGATAACTTTGGGTGCATGATGAAAGGTGGTTCAAGTGGATGGTCACTAGCCTCGTTCCCAGGCTCCTCCCCCTGCGCACGCCGTATTTTTCTTCACCAGCAATACTGTTACTAGGGGCCGGCCAGGTTTTATGACTTTGCAACGTAAAGCACAATCTGTGCATGGCTATGTTTTGATTGTGTGAGTAAACGTGAATAGAAAATCTAGTGTGAACAGCTGTCTATCAGTGGGGGCGGGGATATGCATGTGTCAATAACTATAAGTCATGTGAATGGAAACAATATTGCAATGCATGTATATAGACGAACAGCAAAATCAGCTGAAGGGAGAATAAGCCTATACTTGTTGCAGCCCCGAATGAACACACCCAAAAGAAAGGGGGGGGAAAATAAGCCTATAGACTACTTGTAGCAGCCCCGAATGAACACACCCAAAAGAAAAAAAAGAAAGGGGGGAAAAAGAAAAGGAAAAAAAAAAGAATAAGCCTATATAGTCTAGCAGCCCCGATTGAACACACCCAAAGGAATAAAAAAGAAAGGGGGGGGGGGGGGGGGGGGGGGGGGGGGGGGAAGAAAAGAAGAAAAAAAAGAATAAGCTATACTTATACTATAATATTATATAGCAGCCCTGAATGAACACTCAACCAAAAGAGAGAAAAAAAGAAGGGGAAAAAAGAAAAAAAATACAACCTAGCAACACACCTACCCCTCCGTGACAGGTCAGACACCGAAGTGTAAGCCTCAGGAGCGCTGGATAGGCGTCGGTGACTGGAATCACAGGAGGCTAACCTGCTTTCAACCAGAACACCTTTCTTTAGCTTCGGTGGTCAGATGGGAACCGGCGTACTCCGGCTGCTAGGCGGGGAAGTCAGGAACCGGTGTGTACGGAGTGGCCCAGACTCGTACTCGGTTATTGGGGAGACGAACACTCAACCCCCAGGCTGCAAAGCAAGTGCTTAGCGAGCCATCCCGACTTCCCGCCAAAACTTGCCACAAATTCAGTATTTAAACCCGCTTCCGGTTGCGCGCGCCTCCGCGGTTCAAAAGGTCACGGCTGCAGTCAAGTAAACGGGTTGCGAGACTGGTACTGCATGTACTGTGGTAGCGGACTTGCTGTAGTGTACTAGTGAAAAGGCGACAGGCTATTCTGTGAAATTGGCATGCTCCTTCTGAAGCTTTGGAATGAGGGTGAGGTCAGTATTCCGCTATTACGTGTAGAAACTGTTGCAAATAGACTAGACAGAGTCGAGTGTAGTGAGTCGAGTGGATGCCCAGGTAGTCAGTGTGGTCATAACATACATGTAGCTAGAAGGTGTGAGGTCATTTACTTCCCTCCCACCATCACCACCATGCACCACCCCTAGCCTCGGTCCCAGGCTCTGAGGAGAGAGCCTGGGACCGAGGCTACACCACCCCTTGAAGTCCTATCCCTCACCAGCATTGGGGACTTTGTAGCTACGTACACTGTTGCATGGATCATGGATCTTGACGAGCTGACACTTCACACTGGCACCATCAAAGGTTTACGCACCATCAAAGGTTTACCTCAGTGGTGTAAAACTCAGTATTCTTGATGCACTCAGCTTGCATACCTCTGTAAAACTCAGTATTCTTGACGCACTCAGCTTGCATAAAACAATGAGACACATGGCAAAGAGACATTCCACTCCTGCCTGTTGTCATATTGTTTGTTTTTGTGCACATAGCCTCGTTCCTAGGCAGTTCCCACCTCCAGTCTTTGATCGCTTGCAGTATGCAGATACAGAGGGGGAATTCGAAGGCCTGGGAGATCTGCGGTGACGTCTGGTAGACAGATGGTGGACAATCAAGAATCTCTAACCCTTGTTTGTTATAATATCTGTCGAGGTCTGGAGGCCAGAGCATTTGCATTGTACATGTGAAACGGGAGCTCACCATCTGCACATGGGCACACACACACACATACACACACACACCAACACACACCTACACACACACACACATACACACACACACACCTACACACACACACACACATACACACACACACACCAACACACACACACACATACACACACCACACACACACACACACACATTCGTCATACATGTACCCTAACGTGCATCTCACAAACACACAATGTTCTACCTATCACCTACACACACACACACACACACCCACACACACCCACACCCACACACCCACACCCACACACACATGCACACACACACACACACACACACAGGTGGTACCATCCCGGCATATCGCGACACATTGCAGAGAGCATGCTCATGTCCAGAGAGATCTCTGATGGAACCTACCTCCTGCGAGATAGCTTGACCAACACTGACTCACTGACGAGGTAAGTCATGTGATCAGTCGTGTGACAGTCAGCTTATGCAACCCCCTGACATTCTCTGTGAGGTGTGCCATGTGATCAGCTGACCCCCTGACATTCTCAGTGAGGTAGGTCATGTGATCAGCTGACCCCCTGACATTCTCAGTGAGGTAGGTCATGTGATCAGCTGACCCCCTGACATTCTCAGTGAGGTAGGTCATGTGATAAGCTGACCCCCTGACATTCTCAGTGAGGTAGGTCATGTGATCAGCTCAGTGAGGTAGGTCATGTGATCAGCTGACCTCCTGACACTGTCTGTGAGGTAGCTAGGTCGTGTGATCAGCTGATCATGACCTCCTGACACTGTGAGGTGTGTAGTTCATGTGATCAGCTGACTCACTGCACTGTGAGGTACCCCATCTGTATACCCCAACGGTCTCTTAGTTTGACTCCCATCTTATCCTCCTCTCCCTTCTATCTCCTCCCCATTCTCTCTCTGCTGCCTCCTCCTCTTGTCCCCCCTCCTGCCCTCCTCTCCCCTTCCTACCCCTTCTCCCTCCACCTTCCCCCACCTCTCCCTCCCACCTTCCCCCACCTCTCCCTCCCACCTCTCCTTCCCTTCTACCTACAGATGTAAGAACTTTGTGAAGCACTATCGTGTCATCTGGGATGGACGCCACTTCTGTTTTGGTCTTGGGAAGTTTCCGGATGCTGATACTCTCATGGAACACTTTGACAACCAGCCGATCATCAGTGGAGACTCGGGTATGGGAACTCATTGCAAACATGGCACTACATCAACATGCAAGAAGCATACATGTAGCTGCCTCCCTCCCTTCCATCCCTCCCTCCCCCCCCCCCCCCCCCCCCCCCCTCCCTCCCTCCCTCCCTCCCTCCCTCCCTCCCTCCCTCCCTCCCTCCCTCCCTCCCTCCCTCCCTCCCTCCCTCCCTCCCTCCCTCCCTCCCTCCCCTCCCTCCCTCCCTCCCTCCCTCCCTCCCACAGGTATGCTGGTCCAACTCAGCCACCAGTATCCCTGTAGTATCTCAGAGCCGGCGATCTATGACAAGACTATCGTACATCAGGACAGCACTCCAAGTATGTGGAGGACGGGAAACTCTGCACTCTGTCAGTACGTCCTATCACTTATGCATGTCATATGACCTACATGTATTAGCACTGCCTGTAGATGCGGAACTGGGCTGCACAGTAACCGTTCCCAGCAGCTTTTGTCGCTTGCAGTGTGGAAGAGCAGGATAGGGCCTGGTATCTTTCCTCACGTGAGCATGATATAATCGACAAATGTCAAACCTTTTCAGAGTGAAAAGTGAAGTTTCACGTACTGTTCAACCAACAGTACATGTACATGTTCAACACTTGGTGTGTATGACAGTCGCCCCCCCCCCCCCCCCCCCCCCCCCCCCCCCCCAGCTAGATATGTGTGGTAAGTTACTTCGTACCTTAGTTATTCTTGCTGTTCTGAGCCCACATCCAATCAAACCTTTCTATCATCCTGATGTGACACGTGAGGAAAGATACCAAATCCTCCCACGCGCTTTGGCGTACTGCAAGCGACGAAAAGCTGGGTAGGGTTGGGGACAAGGCTTATATCTCCAAGGTTGAGGTGCTGATTACACTATCACATTCATTCTACTACTCTGATTACACTGCGAACATGAGTTGGTATTTCCTGCTTTCATTTTCACTTTCAGATCAACTCCAAGGAAGGCTACCTGACCAAGCTGGGCTTCCATAGAAAGGTAACAGACCTAAATGCTTAGCCACAAGTACGAACACCTGAACAGTGTGTATTTTCACTTGGTAGCGCTTCTCCACATTTTTATTGGCTGCCCTGCATATGAACGAAATCTTCCTACCCTCTTCCTCCTCTTCTTCCTCCTCCTCCTCCTCCTCCCCCTCCCCCCTTCCCTTCCTCCACTCCTGCCCTCCTTCCCCTCCTCCTACTCCTCCTCCTCCTCCTCTCTCCTCCCTAGAACTGGAAGCGGAGATGGTTTGTTCTGTATCGTAATGAACTGAAGTACTACAATGCTAGAGGTGATGTTGAGCCTCTGAGAATAATAAAACTGGAAGACGCTACTTCAGTGGAGAGGGACGAGACAGCTGTGAAGCCATTCTGCTTCAGGTGATTGGGGTGGGATGTATATGTATCATTTAGGGAGAGACAGGGGCACAATGGCACAATAAGATTAAGACGTCATTGTATCCCAGGGTTTGTTTCGGGGAATGGAAGCATGTCCACTTATAGTGGAATCACAAATTAAAGCTTGAAATCTGAAGTGGGGAGGGTATGCTTCCAGGAATTAAGTATAAAGCCCCCTCCTCACTCCATCCTTCCTTTTCTCTTCCCCTCCCCTCTCTGCCTTCCTCTCTCCTTCCCTCTCTCCCTCCCTCCCTCCCTCCCTCCCTCCCTCCCTCCCTCCCTCCCTCCCTCCCTCCCCTGTCACATGCTCCCTCCTCCCTCCCTCCCTCGGTGAACCATGCATTTCCCCATTTCTGTATTTCCCATTTCTCATTTCTCATTTCCGTTTAGAGTGACCCCGCTCATACAACAGTTCCATGCTGACTGGCAGCAGTGAACAGGCTTAGGATACGTGAGGGTTCAACTAAAACACTTACCGACAGGCAAAGTGCAGAAGAGATGACCCATCCCTGTCAGTCCATTTAGGATCCATTTGTGTAATCAGGTAATGCAATTGTCATGATGTTACATCCTTATACAGTTTGAAATTGCAGAAGTTGCCAGGCCGTTTCTCCCTCCCAAAACGGCCTGGGAACGAGGCTAGGAGTGCACATGACTGTCATCGGAATGTGACTGAGCATAGCACAACCTGAGGACATACAACATTACACCAAAAGTACACACACATAGCCAAGCTGCCCTGGTCCAGCGCACCATATACTCTGTCTATAACTAGCAGGCATGTCACTCTGAATGAAAGGTGAAGTCAGTTATGCTGCCATGCTAGGGCGTAGCTAGCAATGAGGCAAGGGAGGCAGTTGCCTCCTCGCTTTTCTGGATAATGACGCGCGTGTCCGGAGTCTCGTATACTCCATGTACGATGTGCGTTCGATCTGATGACAGAGACCACGACAACCACTGTGTATGATTGCACTCACGGGGCCACAGTTACCAAATTGCCAGACGCAATGCCACTTTAGTTGGTTGGTTGTTTCTCCCCTCAGGCAAAAAAGTATTTGCGAGTGGCAATTTGGTGTAGATATAGTGTAGATCATTGTTACTCGCAATGTTATCGTGGGTCATCTTGGGGAAGTTTACTTGCTTGCAGTAATCACATTGCTGTGACTCATATAGCCTGTTGTGAAGCTAGATTATACAGTAACAGTACCTGCTAGTATAGTGCCATACTTGTTGAACCGCCAAGTGGTAAGGAGGGAATGCACAAAGCCACTCTCTTGATCAATCAGATTGCAGTATTGCTGTGCTGTGCAGGTACATGTTAGCTACATGTACATGTATAATCCACACTATAGCTGTGGCTATACCTTAATTGACCACAAATGAGGTCTCAAGGGCATCCACGTAGGGAGTACTAGAAGCCACAAATACATTTGCCATTGTGCTATAGCTAATTCCTCCCTCCCTCTCTCCCTCCCTCCCTCCCTCCCTCCCTCCCCCCTCCCTCCCTCCTCCCCCCCCCTCCCTCCCTCCCTCCCCCCTCCCTCCCTCCTCCCCCCCCCCCCCCCTCCCTCCCTCCCTCCCTCCCTCCCTCCCTCCCTCCCTCCCTCCCTCCCTCCCTCCCCAGACTGATAACGTCCTATCGTACGTTCTTCATGTTTGCCAGCAGTGAGTCAGAAGCTGATGAGTGGGTGGACATGCTGGACTGGAAACTGGTAAGACCGATCATGAATAATTCATTAGGCAATGTGGACAGGCTTACACATGGTGGTAGGTTGAGGCCCTTATACATGTACAATGTTCACCATTGAATTCATAGCTATCGGGTATTGTCTAAGTAAGATAGACCCCTCTCACCCCAGTCACACTTTTACCCCTTGGAACACTTGGGCAGTGTCAAAACTCTTTAGGGCCCAAATTTCTTTCTCTAGGTCATTTTCAGTCTATAGAACACCTAAACATACCATAATTTCTGTTCCCTGGCATTGCTGGGCTCGAAACTGCTCACACAGGTAATTTCAGCTATACTAAGCAGATATGTGACTTAACCACACCCACCAATTAACGAACTTGCAATCAGGCCTCCCAAGAAATGCCGACCTGCCGTAGCTAAAAACGGACCATGAACATTGGAAATGGAGGGCCTACAAGGCAAGACAGCTACTTTCTAAGTCCATTTATGCCAAGAACGGCAGAAATGGCCTTCCCAGTGGAGCCCAGACACGGCCATGCTGTTTGCACCTTTCAGGTGCACCCACCCGCCTCCCCCTGTCCCGCCCTTTCTGCTGTCGGAGAACCTATCTCCCAAGGACATTGCTGGATGTGACATCATGAAGCTGACAGTCTCACGTTGCAGATATGCAACGCTAGGTCTTAAAGGGTTAAGAGTGGTGTTATCACAGATTTTACAAGCAGATGAATATGGCATCACTACATTTCCTGTTGCTGAACAGGTTGATAAGACATTAATTCCCCCTGCGCTGTTGTATTCCGATATGTGCTTTGTGTATTGTTCTATAGGGCCACAACTTGGCATGCATTCCAGAGCTACGGAAAATAGAAAGGGCCCTTAGAGAAAATTTCAACAAAAAACGAATTACATATAATTATATAGCACTCATAAATGATAGCCTCGCTCCCAGGCCTTCTACACCTCCGATTGCTTGCAGCATGCATACTTTTTGGCTTCATATATAGCCCTGCAAAAGCAGTGACATCATTCAAAGCTAACATTAGACACTGTCACTGTTACAGAACATACCTGTGAAAACCGCTGTATATTCTGGTTGGGGAAATAAAGGCAAGATTAGGTCACACATTCATCACACATTCATCACATTAGTGAGTGCAGACTGCTGTTATGCCTGCATACATCCATTAATTGCAGTGTTTAGCACTAGCATGCAACTCACTGGACAACACCTGCACGGAGTCTAGCTAAATGGTCAGCTTTCAAAATGGTAGTACACCAGAGGAGAGAGTTGGACATGCTCATGTGATGCATGTGTGCATAAATCAAGTTCATTACGCTCTAGTATGGTATTATTTTATGCTAAACTGTACGGTGCTTCCATATACAACTAGCACACCTCTATCTACAGCAGTCCAGGCAGGTATGGCACCTCTGCATCTCACTCTGTGTAGGAAGAGTCTTGCTGGTCTAAAGATGCAGCAAGGAAGCGTCTTGAGCTTGAAATGCCTGGGCATCATATGGCAGTGTTTCTAATTAATGCTCTGATTAACATTCTTGAAATATATAATAATCTCTATGGTGACATCACATGCAACCTCCTCTGGTATAGTACACTGTGTGTTTTAATCCCTATCCCCTGCCCCATGCACCCCTACCAACAACATGTAATGGTGTGGCATATGATTGAGGAAGTGTGTGCAATATCAGTGTGTAGTTCAAGTTTAGTGTTCCATGATCAATATACAGCAGGCTGATCAATAAACAGCAGGCTCATACACATGCACTCACACCTGCTAGCACCAGCACTACCAGCATTAGCAGTAGTCACACAACCACAGACATCTCATAAGCAAATGGTGAACATTGTGCAAGATCAGCGTGTTCTCTGGTGAGCTGACGTTGCTGCTCACCACTGGTCAGAGGCCTAACATGCTCACTATACAGTATGATACTCTGTCAAGTACACTTACCCCTGGTGCACGTCTTTGGACTCTCTGGAGGGAGATAAACAGAGCAGCAGGTGAAGCAGAGAAATGGATGGTCACAGGTCATGCAGATCCAATAACCAATGCAGCAGCAGGGCCATAGGAGCCACTACGGCCAGTCCGACCATGGCCGTACCGGTTATGACCTTACAACAACAACAACAAATTATCACGAAAGCTCGAGCGCTCGAGCGAGACCAGCGTAGTCCGTAGTCTCGTTCCCACTGGGAACTGCAATCCTCATACATCTGGAACTTGCAGTACAAAGCACAAAGATGCCATGAGAGCCCATCCTGATAACTGATCACAGTGCTGAGCAAGGACTTGCCATGCACAGACAATTGATATTGACCACCCTTCGGTGCTGGGCAGAAATTAGGCATGCATGTACAATGGGGGAGTGATTCCAGCCTCCTTCCCTGTTAAGTTTCATCAAGAACACTGCCCGGATGACCACAACGATAACCTACGTCCTCTGGCACATACTCTTACCTGTCTTCTGCTTTCCTTCTCTTGTCTCAGCAGCTAATGAAAGAATATGGGAATGCAAAACAACTACACAGTAATAACTAGAGGTGTTCATAGAACACATACACCGCGCTGAACGTCTACAGGCCAGGATGCATGCAGTGCAGCTACAATCAACGTGACAACTCTGCCGACAGGGCGACTAGCGCGTATACTGTGTTCGTGTATGGCCATATCCAAGGTGTGGGAGTGACCGCTTACCGTATATACTATATTGTGCATGTGAAGCTGGAGAGGTGGGGCCAAATGTTACGAATAATAGGAAATAGCTGGAAAAAACAGCCGAAACAATAGCCATGATGTCTGTGAAGTACATAGATCGTGAGAAAACACTGTTTCCTAGCGGTCATCTCGAAGCATGAAGTTTCCAAATGCACTGCGTGTCCTGTTCTTGATGGGACTCTGAGGTCACGAAGAGGTGGAGCCAATGTTATGATAGTTATGAAAAGTAGGAAATAGCCGAAATACAGCGAAACGGAGCGCCTTGACTTCAGTCAGGTACACATAGAGCAGGGTTTTTTTTTCTATTTGCTATTGTTTGACTCCATTTCGAGGGTCTATGTGGGGAGATTTCAATTTTTTCCGCCTGACAGACGACTGACAGACGACTGACCGACAGACGACTGACGGACAAAACCGATTGCTTAACCCCACTTTGCGCATGCGCGCGCGGGGTAATTACACTACTACATACTGTCAAGCAATGAAGGACAAAAGCAACTGGGACCATTGGTACCATCAGGAGGGATTGGTAGAATATTATGGTTTATCTCTGCTAATAGTAGGGGGTGTGGAGAGGCCCCCCTCTACTCTGTGTCCCCTCCGGGAACGAGGCCAGGATGACACCAGCAGGCAGCTATATGACGTGAGGACACTACTTACCTTCTTCTTCTCCTGTCCAGTGAGTTTGTTAAACTGTGTGGGCAGAAATGAGAGAACAGGAGGAACAGTGCTTATGGATTCACGACGCCATGAACAGGCAGTGAACTGACAGAACTGAAACTCATGGATACTAAACTGCCATGCTGAGTGCAAAAAAAAACCCAGTGTTCCATGGACTGTAAGTATGGCAGTGCTGGTTGTGCATGAGCTCACAACGCTCAGGAAACGTGCAGGTAAGCCTATAGTAGCATCAGCCAGAGAACCACGTCAATGCCATGTTGTGCATACATGCAAACAAAGATAGGTTCATGTGTTTCGAAACACATGAACCTATATTTGTGTGACCCATCGATTGCCTCTGCTCACAGATCTGTGAACAGAGGCAATCGATGGGTCACACAGTATAGTTCACCATTGCTTTGCCACTCAAGATGGTAGCAGCAGCTGATGGCATGACATCTGGAGATACAGCATGTGACCTCCTCCAGTTGAGGTCTACATGAGACATACATGCTCCTCACTGTAAGTTGACATGTACTCACTCACCATGGCAATGTCTTCGCTTGCTTTTCGACGGTCAGAATCCTGGGGCAGTAGAGATCGAAGAGGGAGTGACGACATGAATGACACACCCACTTAGTACCCGCACATGTCCACCACATGCAAGTAACTACTCAAGATGGGAGAATAGCACTAGTTTGACTGGTGACATGAGGAACACGACGACTTCAGGGGGAGAACAATAACAATGGCTGTGTGCAGTTTAGGTGGTAGCCCCTAACAACCATGTCTACACTCTGACTTACAAACAATCGCTGTGACCACTCCTTCTCCAGCTGAGAGGGGTCCTGGGACAGCCAGTGAGGAGAGACAGACGTGATAACATGTACACACTCCCCTTGTACATAATATTTTCACTTGTGTGTGTCAGCTGCAAGAGGTGGTAGCTATGTGACATAATTATGTACTCCGTCTTCTTGCAACAGTATTTCCCTACATCAGTGAGCCGGTAATATTGTCCAGTAAAGTGGTGGGATGTCTCACAATTTGTGCTGATTGCACATGCACACGAAATGCGGGTAGCAACCAAACTCATTACCAAAGCACATAGTGTTGCATGAGGATCCAGATGATGGTGAAGTGGGAATTCATTAAGCAGGTGAAAAGCTGGGTGGGGCTTGGGAACAAGGCTAGGTCAAAACTATTTCAGGCTGTTTGCAGGAGGTGATTTGATAATCCATTCTGGCAACATGAGTGATTGTTACACAAAGTATAATTATTGGAATGCCTAATCGGGCTTCAAAGTTTACACACTCCTCTGCTCTGACTACACCAAGGGCGGGGGAACAGGGGGGCTATAGCTCCTCGCAATATTTTCACTGCTGGGGCTCAGCCCCCCCCAATATTAATACACTGAAAGCACCGTAATACTCTAGGCATTCATTTAGTCACACAGAGAGCCTTATCTAGGGATATCTACAGCCACGGGACAGTGACAAAGCGCAGTCTGACTGACTAGTCCTCTGCCGATCCGCTTCACATGCAATTCAGTGATATCTGGTCAATGCATTCGGCCATGTGACAGACAGCCCCCCCCCCCCCCCCCCCCCCCCCCCCCCCCCCCCTTCACCATGCCAGAATGGCGCGCCCGTATACTGTAGTAGCTAGCTCGACGTCTCTCTACAGCATCAATCCTCAGTGCAAAGCATGAAGGTGCCACGAGAGCCCATCCTGATAACTAAATGAAGGTGAAAACTTTTTCCGTGCTTTGCACGGACTGATCGGCACTATGCGCCTCTATGCACTGCCTTCGGCAGCGTGCAATTGTGTCCCTGCCTCAGCACCCCCAATCTCATACTGCTTCCACTGGGTCACTACACTACAGCCACCTTACACCCACATTCCTGCCATCAGCATCACTGCCACTGTGCAGCCATTTGTGATGGTGATCATTCATGATGGGGACAAAAGTGTTCATACTGATCTGGACAATCACAGCCCAGAATGGTCAGAAACTTAATTACCATCTTGCTCCATTTCTCCACATCAGAGAGTCTCTAGGGTGATCAGTGAGTGGAGAGAGGTAGTAAGAAATATGAACACGTGTTCACTTTACACAACAACCTATTCAACTGTACATAGCACATCAGAGGACATGATCACATGAGTCAACAGTTCGCTAGAGACTAGTCGCCTCTGTTTCCTAGCACTGAAGGCTGACTGAGCCCCAGTTTGTACAGGAAATAGGTATGTGAGTGTTTGTCATTGGGAGGTGCATCCATTGGACCAGTAATCCCATCTTGAACTTGCTATACACTTGTGCCCCTTCTTTGTGTCTTACTTGTGGGTCCCCTCACCACCTGAGATTCCTCACCACCTGTGACTTATGCAGAAATTACATGTTTTGACTCATCCTATTATCAGTGATCGATGTGCAGCGCCTAGCTTGCTGAAACCTATGAAGAAGCCAATCGCATTCCATTCTGTTCTGGATTGCTGATCGCAATCAGTGCAGCAGAATCTGGAGACTTTACAATGGATCGACAATACAATTCCGTACCCATCTGTGTTAGGTAGCTACTAAGCCATGCCTTATAGCTACCACCCCTGAGAAATAGTGAGAGGTCACATTTCAGTCCGGAGTTAAATTTAAATACATGGAGGATTATGGGAATAGAAGCCTTCAGATCGACCCTCTGGAGTCCTTTCACATGCTAGGACACCATGTTCCACTGTAGTACCCAAATGTGATTGGCTAGATTTCAGTCCTCCAAAAATTTGGCAACTCACAATTTTTGGTAAGTGTCTTAGTTACAATATTTAATTATGGCAGTAGTAGATGTAGTAACACTGTCCCAGGGGAACAGTGGGGTGAGGGTAGCTACAAGTCTACTATGCAGAGCGTGCATGATTCAGTATACAGGGCGAGCACACTGTAGACATTCTCCCTAAGCCAGAGAGTCTGCGAGACTAAGACTTGAATATAGATGATACCAACCGTTGGTATATTATCTATGCATGGACTGAACCAGCAATAAAATAATGTACACGGTAGCTAGCCCATCTATGAGCTAGCCGCTACACGAACTTGTCCCTTACCCAAATGTAACGGCCGCTAGTGCTACGGAGGTTGAAGTGGGATAGTTTCATGGGTCCGGGCTCAGCCATCTCGTTTTCTGCGCTGAGAGACGACATGCATCTTCAACTATCAAGTTTGAATACTGCCCCACCCACATGCGATTACATCATGCTGATCTGAGCCTGATGGTCACAAACAGTATTTATGCCGCAACCTAGTAGACATAACTATAATCTTCCATTTTTGTATCAACCTTTTTCACACACTAACGCCTTCCAAGCATCATTTGTTCCAAGTACTGTTTCCATATGGAATCACCTACCCCCCGATGCACTTACTGCACCTTCACCTCACACATTTAAGTTAAATATTGCACCTTTGTTCTTGTAGTTATAGTTAGTTAGTTAGGGTACATACCTGTATTAGCCTAGAAGGCTATTATGTATCCTTTGCATTGGCATAAATTATTATAGGAAAAAAAAACAAACAAAAAAAAACAAACATTAACATTATGTCAGATCATATGATGCCACTGCCAAAAGCACTGCGAGCAACTGTTAGGTTCTCTTGGAGCAGTTCCTTGGATGCAGCCTCAGGAGGTTGAAACTGGAGAGATAAAGATCAGGGGCAGTGAAAAGCATACCCGTATTTCCGCGATCAAACGCCGCACTCGATTAGTGGCCGCCCTCGAATAATAGCCGCACCTCCAGAAGGGCTGGACGAAATAAACGCCGCCCTCGATTAGTAGCCGCGGCTAGTATTCGAACGGTCGGCGATCGATCGATGCGCTTTGTCTATAGCCCTCCTGGACCGTGACTATTTCGCTGTGAGCGTGAAGAGAGGAGAACTGAGAGCTGTCTAAGACTCTAAGCGTTTGGCGTTTTCTGTGGTCGAGGCACGAGGGGGCGATCGACGTGTGACCGGCGAAATCTTTCGTGACAGTAATGGCTTTGGCGTTTCCTACTGCTTTGTCGGGATGATTATGACAGTACCACACGGCCCAGGGCTGAAACAAAAGTTCTTCTTTGTTCATACACGGTGCTCCAATCCGTTTCCTCGCTTCCGTGTTTATGCTGAGTTTAATAAACGCCGCCTTCGATTAGTGGCCGCCCTCGAATAGTAGCCGCAGTAAATCGCGTGATGGAATAAATAGTAGCCGCGGCGTTTGATCGCGGAAATACTGTACTTCCCAACCCTGAGTTTTGTATATGCAGGAAAATCTCACTTATTTTGCAGGATTTTGCTGTCTTGTGCAGGACAATTTTGATCCACTGCACAGCAGCATTCCTAGGGTAGTCTGGAGAGAATTTACAACGGACGAAAGAGGCTCCCTTTCTGCTTGAGGACACATTATAGCGCTTCCAATCGGGATGCCACTTGCATGGCCTTCTTGGACACCGGTTCTAACCGTTCTGACCCACTGGTACTGGCACTCATCTGCAGGTAGCTAGTAGTTCAAGTTGTCAGACAGACTTGCTTGTACGCGTAATAAACGCCTAGGCCACGTGTATAATTTCCGGGACAATTTTGATTGTTTCCGGGACAGCAGGACAAAAGGTCAGTTTCCGGGACAGTCCCGGAGATTCCTGGACGGTTGGCAAGTATGGAAAAGATAGGATTGAGCTTCAACTGACAGCTGCAGTACCAAAAGCAATACACCATACATTGCATGGGTGACAAGAAACAGGTAACCAGCCATACCATGTGCTGGCCATGGGCCAAGTCTATTTGCTTTGTATTCCTGCAGTGAGTTTACTGTTCAGCAAAGACCTTCACACGCCCAGTGTATTAGCTCGCGCACCAACCGAATAAATATTTCAAGAAGTTTGAAACAGACGTTTCGACCACTATACAGTGGCCCTCATCAGTGAAAATACAAACAATGCGGACAACCTGTACAGCAATGGAAAGGGGTGGGGTAAAGGCGGTAAAAGGGCGGGAAAAAAGATGCAGGTGTTACAAACGTTAAAAATCAACTAAAAGGAATTTTAACAGATGTGGGGGATGACTCAGCCCGTTGATGGTGTAGTGAGGATGTTCAGCTGGTCATAGACTGGTGGCAGTGTGCCTCTCTCCCTGTTGAGAGGGAGGGGTTGTTCGCGGATATGCCAGCTCTCCAGGTTGCAATGCTGATGTAGGAGGGGTTGGCATCAATGATGGTGGCATCTGACCATTTGATTTCATGCCCAGTGTCCATGGCATGTTCTGCAAGTGCAGAATTCATGGGGCTTGCTGTGGTCAAGGCCCTCTTGTGCTCCTTGAGGCAGTGGAATAGAGTTCTCCCTGTCTGACCCGTGCACGTAGGTGGCTTGGCAATCACTGCAGGGGACCCTGTACACCACACCCGTCTTCTCCTCTGGTGGAACAGGGTCTTTCACATGCGTCAGGATGTTCTTCAAAGTGGTCTGTGGCTTAAAGCAGGTCCTGATGCCCAATGGAGTCAGCACCTTCACACCAGTTATGGGATTATCGATGCCAGCTGCTATATATGTATCAAAAAATATAGCTGCATAATTAAGGACCTCCTTTGTTGAGGTCTTTGTCGATCTTAATAGAGCCTTCTGGTGGACAGACACCTTGGTCCTGACCAAAATTATAATGGATAACCCTGTGGTTGCCGACATCACTGCAGCAGCCAGAAGTAGTCTATGTATAATTCTACGTCCTGAAAATACATCAGTTCATAGTACATGTACATGTACATGTATAATACACATGGTGTTTTGTTATTTCCATTCCTAGATTCCCAGACTGCAACTAGACTGGGAATGGGAACAGACCTATCGTTGTTTCGGTACAAAGCAAGATCCCGTATACGCGTACTACGGGACAAGGATTGGGGGAAAACAATCCTAGCAGACGTTCCGGGACACCATGTAATTGTACGCGTCCAGTAGCTAATGGCTAAAGCAGTTGTCGTCAACACGTACACATATTTTGTGTAGATACATAATTGTATATATTAATTCCTTACCCACCATAACAAAAGCTAGAGGCTACCAAGTATCACAGTATATTAACCCCGCATATAAACTATAATGCAAGACCGTGACAGCAAACGTCATTGGTTATTGTAAATGGTTACTTAAAGATACTGGTACTAATAAGTACACATCTTATTTTCCCCTTCAGCTGATGTTCTAATATGCTCCTGTCATAGTCAAATCTTCTGAACCGGGATGCTGCAGTCATGACTTGTGTATGCAAAGCATCATGGTGCACATGTAATTAGGGTGTTGATTCAACATATAGGTTGCCAGGTGTCTCCATCCAATGAAGTCATGCATGTCTACCCCCTATGTCATTCATGTGCAGGTTTTCCATGTTGTAACCTTCTTTGGCTAGGAACCAATTTAGCTAGGTTTCTTTCCTATAGTCTCATTAATATCACATTTCCTGCTGTGTTAGCATCATTCCCAGGCCTGAGAACCAGGCTACTGCTGTGTGTAGTAATTGTTAATCATTTGTGTGGTTATCATGCGTGCCTGTTGCCTTGGTTATTGTACTTCCCCTTTGTGGTTAATGCTTTTATGTACAGTCAAACCTCCGATAGTGGACCCTCCGAGATAGGGACACAATATAATAAACCTCTCTACAAAGGACGCTTTTCAAGGCCCCAAATAATTGGTTTGCCTTTTCAAGTCTTTTGTCCTTTGTAGAGAGGTTGTCCTCTTCTCGGAGGTTCAAAATGTATTAGAACCAATACATTTTGAACCTCCGAGAAGAGGACAACCTCTCTACAAAGGACAAAAGACTTGAATTTATAATTATTGTTCCCAAAGTGTCCTTTGTTCGGAGGTTTGACTGTAATTACTACTTTGTGCGGTCCTATAATTATATTGAAAAGGGGGTGACTGTTGTTAAGGGGTAATGTCAGTGCTGGTGGGCCAACCATTCCATCTGTCGTTGTTCAGCTAACTAGTACTTTGTCAAGGCTTGCTTTTTTGACACAGCAGATGGCAGAAGTGGAATGAAGCCGCGGTAATTGATGTGAAAGATTTTTTTTCAAAGGATTGCAACACAGCATGAGTGAGTAGAGCACACTGTTAGCCACCATGGAACAAAAACTGCTCACCAAATTATATTAAGGTACGTATAGCTATAGTCATTTTTGCAATGTTAAGTTCAATGTGTGGGTACTGCTCCTGGCACATACTGAGGGGACACAGGCAGTAATGTAAGAGGGTGACTCCTCTTGTGTGTCCGCAGAGGGCAGTGGCTGCAAGAGGCCTATAACTCCAGACTTAACTCCAGGGTAGAGACAGTGGGATGCATTACAGGAGCTGTTCCGCCATGGGCAGGGAGGCTGTGACTATGAGTAACTGTAGTCTGTTCTTCCTGCATGGGTTTTGAATACCCAAGGCCCTAGCAAACAGTTCTTATCTCAGGGGAAGGAGTTTGGGACTTAAATTCATGTGCCACAGACCTCAGGGCAGTAGGCATGAATGTCCACATAACTCAAGAGATTCTCAGTTCCATGAAGGAAACCTTCTGTTTCCTGTGACTTTCTCCTGAAACCCACTGATGTAATTAGTTTGGTCTTTGCTAGAATCCTGTCAATTGTGGTACAGTACTTTCTAGGAACCACCTAGCTATATACCAGCAGGTTGCACTGCATAGCATATGGCAGGAGTGCTTGAATGTGGAATGTGCACTTCTTCCTGGAAATGTAAAAGGTGTTATGAAAAAAGGAATGACAGTATAGCATGCTGAATACCAAATTAGCACCACACTGTTGCATAGCTGGATGGCAGCTAGCAATAGTCCAGCCAAACATGAAGAGGAAAAACCAAACACCAATGAGTACAATTTAGAAGCAGTACAAATACAGAATTTATGCATGTACACAAGTTACTACAGTGATTCTTTTGAATCTCGGCTTCAATTTGTGCAGCTGTAGTTACTGGGGTGGATTGCCTTGTCCGAAGGAATGTGGAGCACCACTGAATTCGTCTACTGTTGTGTCATTTTGCTGATCAGGCTGGAGTATGTTGGCACGTACGAGGCGAAAGAGCATGAAGGTGTCTGTCTTGTTGTGGTAAGCCACTGAGGGGACACAGGCAGTGATGTAAGTGGGTGCGTCCTCTTGTGTGTCCACAGAGGGTCGCAATACTTCCGTCGTTGTCGTTTTGGGAGTGGCTGCAAGAGGCATAACTCCAGACTTAACTCCAGGGGTTGACAGAGTGGGACGCATTACAGGAGCTGTTTTTTGAAGCGGTTTGTACTGCTTCACACAGATGTAGGCATTGCTGAAGATAAACCTTCGAGCACAGTTGATGTAGAAGATGTCCTCTCCACTCACCCACTTATCGAGGTCAACAGGCACAGGCCACCTTGTTAGTCGGCTCTCAATTGTCATGTTCAAATCTTCTGAAGTGGGGCGTTCAGTGACTGTCAGTGGGCCAGGATTGTGTCCGGAAAGGTTGGCTGGAGCAGACAGGTAGCATATAGTTGGCATCACGTTCTGTTGTGAAGACTTAACATCGTAGGCAATGCCAAATTGGTCATCGTAATCATCGTTGGGGATGACATAAAACTGGGATGCCTTACTGGGGTCATCTGTACACACCACTTCGAAGTTTTCATTCACCATCAGAAAGAGTCTGTCGAAGTTGCATGTAATGAGGAAAGGGCCAGCTGTAGCGTGTGTGTGTGTCAATATTATGTTCTCCATTATAGCCAATGACATTCCCAAAGAAACAGAGCTCCCTTACTCTCGCCTTCTCCCTGACCTTTTCTTGCTAGTATACAGAGCAACCTAGAATACTGCAACTGCAGTTCTACTCTCCGTCCCTTGCTAACCCTACACTACTGAAGCTACGTATGCATAATCTCAGTAGTATGTTATTGACTATTCAGCAATCAATATCTAGGTGACCTTCAACAAACGACATGCCTGAAGACTTATCGTGTGACTGCATTTTATTGCATACTCAAGACAATTGGGATTAAGTGTGGGCCATTGTGCTCTAAACTTCATTTCGCTCCCTTGTCTTGTCATTAGGGAAGTCAACATAATTTGAAAATTTGGTGTGTCATCTTTGTCTGGGCTGTCCACATGAATGTATCGGATAGCTCCCGGTATGTGAGCTTTTCCAAATTGCTGCTTCCCCAGATGTAGCGATTGATATGCAATCAACATTTTCCTTTACATCATCCTAAACATTCAGACTTGTAAGGCCCTCGATCATATATATCCCTCTCTTACTGTGAACGCCTTCTTGGACCTCTTGGTATGTTTCGGCAACTGCTTGAAAGGTATCGAGGATGACAGCATGCTCTTTGAGGTATCTGAAGCAGCTATCTCACAACTACACCTAAACTACAAACAGACAGCACAGATCTTTTGCCATTCAATTGTGGCAATAAATAACGTATGAACAATGTACCCAATAAATGACTCCAGACTGAATATCTCAGCATATAGCAACAATCTGTAAAGAACAATACTGATTTATACCGGTTTCTCTACTATGCCTCTATATTAGTGATAAGACTGTTTGGCGCAAGGATCAACCAGTCAGGGCTGCTATAATAAGGATGGCATCTTTTGTGATGTGTGCCGTAGTGACAACAATTTGCTGAATGGATTTCGCCATTTGAACACCGTGACTCAAAGGCCTTCCGAATAGGATGGTGGATTGATATTATCGTAGTATTGGGATATTATGAGCCCATCATAATCTTATCGTGGTGGTTTTACAATTATTGCACTATACTGCGTGGGCAGATCAAAGGTACTGGTACCAGTCCATAAGCCGGCATAGACTGCCGCCTATGCTCTATCCGCCACACTGTAAAAAGACTAGAGTTGTTTTAACTGACTGAGCCCAGTTCCAGTTCCAATTGGAATTCTAAAATGATATCCGTGTAGCTGAAGAGTGATCTGGATCCAGGTCATGGCACTCCTGCTTGGGATTCATACCTTGTTTCCTTAAATGCTTACAATCTGCATACATCGAGGGGCAACCGCACTCCTGGTAGCCGTTGCAACGCCGCGGTTGCCTCGCCGTAGCGAAGCTAAATTATTGCAATTCGTTCCAATTAACGCACATGCCACGTGGCTCAGTCGATCGCGAGCAATGGCGACCAAAAGGAAGACAAGACAGCACTCACAACTTAGCCAGCACGGTAAGTTTTGGCATGTAAGCGTCAGTTAACGACAGCGATCACGGCTGTGTGGTCGGAATCTTCGTGCGCCTTTCCTAAGAACGGTACTGCCACCGGAAGTCGGAGAGAGCGCTCGAGCAATGGCGGCCACGGCGAGACAAAAGCGCTCATATCTCCACCACCAAGGTGAGTTTCAGCACCAAAATTGTACGGTTGGGACAGTGATTGATAGCGATCACGACGGTGTAGTCAGAATCTTTGTGCGCCATTCCTATCACTGGAACGAGTTATTTATTTATTTATTTATGCGGCACAATTTTTCCCCTACCAGGAGTGTAATAAATGTGTGTCTGCTTGTTACCGAAGTGTCCAATAAAAGCTTACGATGTGTAATGCATGAGAGGCCACTTAAATGCTGGTCATAAAAGGGTCCACTTGTTTGTCGCCAAATGTCCCCATCCTTGTTAACAAAGCATCTCCTAAACAGGTACATTATACTTGCTTTGATCTGCTTTCCATGGAATTGCAACTGAGGTAACCAAGCTCAGTTATAACAACCCTATAGTCTTTTACAGTGCATAGAACACCTAACTACCCACTAACTGGAAATATAGATCATGGGTACACAGATACTGATGCAATTAACTCTTTACCAACCATATAATAAGAAACAGCTTAAGAAAGCACAAACCCTGTATTAAAGTATAATGCCTAATATTTAAATTCCCCATCTAAATATAGGTTAGACACTGAGACCAAGGGATCTACGCGATTTAGAAACCCGAGGGCCCTGGGCTGTAGCGTCCCGAGCGCAGCGAGGGCGCTACTAAGGGCCCGAGGGTTTCTAAATCGCGTAGATCCCATTGGTCTCAGTGTCTAACCGATTTAGAGTATAGCACTAGCGCTTCAGTTGTCAACAAAAATAATAACCTACGAGTCGGAGGTCCTTTTCGACGAAATAACAGACTGGAAACGAGTACAAGGCAGATACTAGCGCTGTGCTCGGGACGCTACAGCCGGCTAGCCCAGGGCCCTCAGGTTTCTAGATCCTAGTACAGCAACGGTAACTACGCTAGCGCTCCAGTTTTCAACAGAATAACCTACCATCGGATGTCCTTTTCGGCGAAATAACAGACAGGCTACGAGCAACAGGTAAGCGCTGACAAGGCGCGCGAGTGACTTGCGCGCACGAGCAGTCATATGGCTCCGCCCCTCAACTTGGCTCCACCCCACCAGTGCGTCATTTACCGCTTAGCTCCTCCTTCGAGCTCTCGTGTACTGATGTAGCCGTCCAACAAAGACAATAACAGAGAAGTACGCAGACATGTGCACCGCCAATAAAGCAGCTGCATGCTATAATTTTTGTCTCGGCACCGAAGTGCCGAGACACAGTGCTGGATGCGTAGGTACGTACGTACGTAAGTACGTACGCGCTTTTCGCAATGCGCCCGCGCAAGTGCTGCATGCTTAATAGGGTGTCAAACGTATTTATAGCCTGCAAGTACATCTTCAAAAATGACTATGGGTTTGCATGGCTGCTCATGAATCCTCTTATCAAGACTGCTGCCACGTAGCTATAGTACTTAATTCAGGACAATGAATACTCACTCATCCAGTGTGCTGCACTCAGCCATCCCAAGTGCATACTAACTCACTCAGCTCTAGCTAGCTAGCTAGCTATATAGATAAGTGCTGAAAGAATTGGCCAAGGTGTTGACTAAACATCAAGCCCAGACACGACCATACTGCTTTCACCCTTTGGGTGAACATTCCTGACCTACCCCTTGCTCACACAGAACCTCCAAGGATATTGACGCTCACTTAAGCTGAAAGTCTCATAGCTAACAGGTTTTGCAGTCATAATAAAGGGTTAAGCAGCTGCCATGTCCTCTGCATGATTCTAGCTGATACCAAGTCGTGCCGAGACACATCAAGTCTTTTAAAGACTCACTTGTTATGTAGTTGCCATGGATTTCAAGTTGGCAGTAAACAATAATTGTGTATCCTGGGGGCTCAATAGAAAACCCCATACGAGGTTTTCTATTGAAGACGAGGTTTTCTATCAGATTTAGATACCTCGCAGTGAGTAATCTGATTGGTGGAATTGGTACAACTATACTCTAAATTCTTATGGGAGCTAATAACGGCTTTTGCAGTCATTGGTTGGTAAAGAGTTAACACAATTAAGTAGCCCAGGCAAGTGCATGTACAGCCTGCAGCAGAAGCTTAGTCAATTAAGTAGCCAGGGTGCATAGTACAAGCCACTTAGATGATGATGCCAATTTCATGGTATACAGGAAACCCACTCCAGGCCTGTTTGATAGACCACTCAGCTGGTGCTTGGCTGGAGTGCTTGTGGTCACCTGCTTTCGTGCATTTCCTGGAAACCACTCAATGGCATTATCTAACTATACAGTACCAACTATACAGTACCGGTAGTTGCTTTTACATTAATAGTGGTACTCTTTGTGTATACAGTACCAACTATACAGTACCGGTAGATGCTTTTACATTAATAGTGGTGCTCTTTGTGTTACAATGAAGTTCTACTCGTTTTTTACTGATTCGTGGTGGTGGTGGTGGTGGTGGTGGTGATGATCATCGTGATGATTGTGATAGCTAAAGCAATGATAATCATCCATGAAAATTTCTACAATTGTGCACTCCTACTTCAGAAACCTTGTCACATATTGTACATGTCAGGAGATAAGTATATTCATTCCAGTTTCTGATTGTAGCATAAGGAAATTGAAGCCATGCATGCACTTCTCAGTAACTACCAGTATTGCTATATTATACTGAGAAGAGCATGCAAGGCTTCAATTCTTGAGAACTGGCCAAAGCACACATGCACACAGACTTTGTGGCAGGGACCACAAACTTGGTTGCAAGGATTCAATTCTTGTTAACTGGAAAGTTAGCCAAGTTGCTGCTAAGTAGTGATCTGGTAAGCTAAGTGAAATCAAGCTAGTCATCTCTACAAGGCCACAGGAAACTTCTGGGGGTTTATTGGTTACGTGGTTGGATACATGAAACAGCCTTGTTACTAAGTTCATGCATGGTCCCTGCTGGAAAGGTTTGTGTGCATGTGGCATTCCACAGCATCCTAACCTGCGGAAGGCAATTGATAGAGAAGAGATAGTAGGGACAGTCTTAGTTGACTTGAGTAGCGTTGGGCCAATTTGTCCTGTCCATATATGTACACCATAGTGTACCCACATAATGTTGTGCACCCTGGTGTGCTACGGTGGGTTAAGAAACCAGGGTTTCAATGGACACAGATCCACAATAAGGTGGGTAGAAGAAATTTGCCGTGCTGAAATTAATAATCAGTTTAAACATGGTTTATATCAAGGTTACCATGGAAACCACTGTAGCAACCCAGGGTGCTATTCCAAGGATGTGACTAAAACATGGAATGGACCAGAAAACGGACCAGAAAACGGATTGAGTATTTTCATGCCCGGACATCCTAGGCACCGTATAATTTGATTGTGCAATGAACTAAAGTTTAGTAGCGCAGGTCCGCAGTCCAGCAGACAGTCACCAGCACTCAAGTCTACAGTCACACTGGCCACGGGATTATCCGTAGTATCACTCTGAACATCGATGAGCAGATTGTCCTCTTCTCACACAATTTCAATTTTCTTTCACTGGACAGATGACAGACAACAGACAGACGGACAAAACGCTCATGCGTGCATGCGCAGGGTAATGAACAGCTTCCTGTTGTGAGATGTATACCATTTCAGTATTTGTGGTCCGGCACGTTAAAAAACTGAGTGAGAGCACTGCATGCTGTTTGATGGCTGTACAGTACTATGTCTCCGGTTGTAACACAACAGGATAGTTATCTGACACGTTGGGGACAATACATAAATTCAGGTGTTTTGTCTATCGAGCTAGACCAATTTCTCTCGCTCAGAAAGTTGGGGGAGGGGCGTAGGGAAGGTAGACATAACTGTCTGCTGGACTGTGGACCTGCGCTACTAAACTTTAGTTCACTGCACGATCAAATATACGGTGTCTATGTCTATGGCACCCGGGTATAAAAAACTCAGTCCGTTTTCTGGTCTGTTTTCCGGTCAGTTTTCCAGTCCGTTCTATGTTTTAGTATGCCCCTCCCCCAACTTCCTGAGCGAGAGAAAATTGGTCTAGCTCGATAGACTAGTGATTTGTCCTTTGTAGAGAGGTTGTCCTCTTCTCGGAGGTTCAAAATGTATTAGAACTATAGGGAAGCCAATTATTTGGTACCTTGATTTGCAGAGAGGTCTATTATATTGTGTCCCTATCTCGGAGGGTCCAGATTTTACTGTATATGCATGCACCTGACAATGACTGGAGGTGCATGGGGAGTAAGGAACTAATGCTTTGAGGGTTTAATGACCAGATTTTTGTAGTGTCATACCTTAGCCCTTTAGGGTCCATAGCGCCAAATGTCGTCATAATACTTTCAACTTCATCATGTGACTTCCAGCAATGTCCTTGAGAGATTGGCTCTGCGCCAGCAGAAAGGGCGGGGCAGGGGGAGGTGGGTGGGTGCACCCGAAGGGTGCAAACAGCATGGCCGTGTCTGGGCTCCGCGATAGAAAGGTCTTGGTCGGCACTGGTAGGGCCATTTCCGCCGTTTTTGGCATAAATGGACTTAGAAAGTAGCTGTCTTGCCTTGTAGGGCCTCCATTTCCAGCATACATCGCCCGTTTTTCAGCTACGGCAGGTTGGCATTTCTCGGGAGGCTTGATTGCAAGCTCGTTAATTGGTGGGTGTGGTTAAGTCACGTATATGCTGAGTATAGCTGAAATTACCTGTGTGAGCAGTTTCGAGCCCAGCAATGCCAGGGAACAGAAATTAGGGTATGTTTAAGTGTTCTATAGACTGAAAATGACCTAGAGAAAGAAATTTGGGCCCTAAAGAGTTAAGCCTCATCCCTATGGCATTTCTCTTTCTACAAATGGCATGGGACTGAGGCTAAAGCCATATAAGTTGACTCAATGTATATATTTCTGGGGCTACTGCAGATAATGCTGAACACGGATTGCAGCTTACCTGTCTTGTCCGTATCGTCTTCAATGAAGTCGTCTACTGCTTTCTTAAATGCTCTGTAGAGCAATGGGATGTTAATAAGATGGGAGATTGGTTTCACCTGCACCCCAATCACTGCTTCATTCTGCGACCTTCGCTGGACTGCACCACTTTCCAGCATGAGGCCAATTTGCAGCTGTGAGACACTCCTACTAGAACTCTTCTTGTCCACACTTACAGAGGCCTGAACACTCGCTGCTTGTGTGGCTCCAACACTTGTACCAGCCTTGGCTTTGGTATTGTACTCCTCCTCCCTCATCACTCGGTAATTTGAAGCGCCAAGTTCGAGTTTGCTGACATAGTGAGTTATGCGATGGCGGCAGACAAATGAAAGGCATTCCATCTCCAGCATGCCTATGATCTTCTGCAGTTCTTCACCACTGCTGTCCTTAATCATTGTGGTGAGTACCTGGATAGGATTGTCACCTGTTTCTGGCACAGGGATTCCTTTGTCTTGCATTTGTTCCAGGATCCAGTAACAAAGCCTTTCTTCGAACGTACTGTCACTTCCAGGTTTCCACACTTCACCAGTTTCAGCTATTGGTGTTCCCTTCTCTTTAAAATCTTCTTTGAAAGAGACTGTTCGATTCAGCACCTTCACTCCTTTGGACTTTCTGTTCTGTTTCCTTCCCCTTGAAAACTCCGCGTCCACTCCCAGAGTCACGGGCTGCATTGCAGTGACCGAGGCTTTCATGGCAGTTTGAATAGCTGAAGAACTGGATACTTTACTTTCGTACGATATTCGCGTTCCATTTTCCTCCGTTCCGACGATGTTTTCGAATGTAACATGTCGCACTTGGAAGGAACTCTTGTTGAGGTAAGGCTTCGGCTCTGTAGCGGTCACTCCCCGCCCAAGCCCCATGGTTACCAGCCTATCAACTTCACCGCTCGTGAGAGCAGCAGAGTCCTTGTTCTTTGTCTCGGACTCGGGCTCCATGATGCACAGTAGTCGTTTCGTTTGGTTTAACTAATTGCTCCTCGGTGAGCAACGCTTTGACTTTGTTGGTAGAGCTAGCAATCGCAACGCGCACAGCTTATTTTATTTTATTTTATATCTGCAGCCAGCTTAGTTCGTGCCCAGACCACACCCCCGTGGAACCTAGTCACAGCTCATTGCCAGAGTGCATGCGAGTTGCGCTAGATTGCTGGAAGTTATCTGTCAAAACTACTCATACGAGCCTACAACTAAGTGTCTTTGGGAACAGGGTGCTAGTGTGCTTGCGTATTTGTGCCACGAAATGGGAAATGGAAAGAGTATGTGGTATCAAAGATCATGTAATGATGTTGGATAGATACACACCAGCACTCATGCCTTTCCCCCCTCACTCTGGCATGCTACGATTTAGTCCCCCCTTGAACAATTTTTCTGAATAAAACATTACTCGATATCCATCAAACAGTACTCACTGGGCTCGAGGAGTGATAAACAGCCCATTTTCATGTCAATCTTACACACCTGGATGTACCTTGTAAGCTTTTCTTGTTTCTTGCTGATCCCCCCCCCCCCCAGTCCACCTAACGTACAAGCATCATTCACATGTTCTTTGATACCAGACTTTTTTCCCACTTCCTTGCTCTTCTCCAATTTCATCAATGATCAGAAATGAACACAGACCATACCTCCCTCCTTTCACCCTCCCTCCTCCCTTCCTTCCCTCCCCCTCCCCTCTCTCCCTCCCTCCCCTCCCTACACACCAACACCCCAGGGACCTGGGTCTGGAGCAGTTTGGCTCTCTGATTATCAGTCAAGGCAGAGTGCAGGGCAGAGTGGTGAAGGGGACCCTTGCGTTCATCCACAAAGAAAGGTACAACACTGTCTTCTGTTGGTTAGCAACAACATGTTAACTGTTGTTACGTATACCTGCACATACCTGTATATGCGCTGAATAAAAGCTACTGCTATAGTTGGAGTATTTGAGAGCTGTCTCTCCCTCCCTCCTTCCTCTCTTCTCTTTCCCTTCTCTCACTCCCTTCTCCATGCTCTCTTACCACTACTCCCCCCACCTTCATTCTCTACTCATGATCACTCCCCCTCCTCCCTCCCTCCCTCCTCCCTCCCTCTTCCCCCCTCCCTCCCCCCTCCCTCCTCCTTCCCCTCCCTCCCTCTTCCCCCCTCCCTCCCCCCTCCCTCCTCCTCCCCCTCCCTCCTCCTCACCCCTCCTTCCCTCTTCTTCCCTCCCCCTCCCTCCCTCCCTCCCTCCCTCCCTCCCTCCCTCCCTCCCTCCCTCCCTCCCTCCCTCCCTCCCTCCCTCCCTCCCTCCCTCCCTCCCTCCCTCCTTCCCTCCTTCCCTCCTTCCATCCCCTCCCCTCTTCCCTATCCTGATTGATCCTGGCATGCTCCACTTACTTTAATATCCCCATATATCTTCTTTCCTGCACTGAAAACATTTGCTGCAGATGTGGTGAGAGTGTGGACAGAAGTTTGCTGAAGAGTTTATTGAGAATGCTGGTTGACCTGCAGGTATGTGCATACCATACAGGCCAAATTATCATAAATATTATAGGCATTAATTGGAGTACGATCTTCTGTTCAGCTGTACCAGGAGGTGTTTGAGATCGAATTCCTGAGGGAAACAGAGACGATGTACCACGCTGAGGCACTGAGGATGATGAGAGACCCCGGGTTTACGGTAAGGGAGCACCATTTTCCCTCTCTTAATTCTTTTGATTGTCCCCTGCCCAGACCGAAGCTACATGCAGGTCCTTCAACCAGGCCTTAGTGCCCTGTGCCGATCAATATTCCATACTCAATGTGTACCAAGCTCAAACCACTGCTGTAGTCAGCTGCATAGTGTGCATATTGTATTCCCCCCCCCCCCCCCCCCCCCCCCCCCCCCCCCCCAATTCTGTACTCAATATGTACCAAGTTCACACCACTGGCTGCTGTAGTCAGCTGCATGTAATTTGCCCCCCCAATTCTGTGATTCCATACTAATACGACCCACCCTATGGACAGTATCTGGTGTGTACAGAAACGGAAAATAAAGAATGAAAGCCAGGGCTGCATATTGTCAGAGCTTAATTGTGAGTGGAGTGATAGCCACATCAGTGTTAACGGCAAGACAGTGGAAAACTTAGTTCAAGCTATAACCCTTTCGAATTCTAGAGATATATATAGCCTCTCAATTATGCCCATTACACTTAGGCTGGTTCCCAGGCCCCACCCAGCTTTTTATCGCTTGCAGTATGAAAGTTGGGCAGAGCCTGGGAACGAGGCTACATTACACAGACTTACACATTGGCTAAAATCTACTAGTTGACTTGCTTAATCAAATATGAGACGCATGAATGATTGATCTCTACAACAGTATTCAAAACAGTTTATGACGCAGAAAGAGGACCTATAAGTAGCAATTCCATCACACATGGACGCACATTACATCACGTTACATTATCTGTCCTTACCAGCAGTGACATCAGTACCCATTCCTCCTCCAGCTGCCAGACTACCTGGCTCATGTGGACAGAAGACTATCTCAGGAGAATGATCGTCTCCTACACTACCTGCACAAGACAACTAGGTAACTAAAACTACACTCTTCCTTCTCTCTCATCCCTTCCATCTCTCTCATTCCTTCCATTTCCGTCTTTCTCCTCTCCCTCCTCTTGTCTCCCTCCTCTCCTCCCTCCCCCTCTCCTCCCCTTTCTCTTCCCTCCTCTCCCTCTCCCTCTCTTCCCTTCTCTCTCCCTCCTCTCCTCTCCTCTCTCGCTTCTCCTCTCCCACCCCTCCCCCTCTCTCCCCCCTCCTTGCTTCTCTTTCCTCTTCTTCCCTTCTCTCTCCCACTGGTCTCTTCACCTCCCCTCCTCCTCACACCATCTCTCCTCTTCATCTCTGCAGGAAACCTCTGGTCCTGTGTGTGGAGAAACAGCTCATCGGAGAACACCAGCAAGAGATACTAGACAAAGGTGTGTGTGTTCTCCCAGCCTTGTCCAGGGTCTTTTGACACAGAAGGAGGGAGGGAGAGCTGTGGCAATAACTGTTTGCATGAGCAACTTTCAGACCCAGGTCGTTTGCCACCCAGATGCAGCTAGTGGGCAGTGACTATTTAAACCATGGGTATAGCCTCTTCGTACTGTTCCCTCCAGTTCGCCCTCTAGGATAGAGCCCTTACATGATGACTTTAATGCCCTGAGAATCAAGGGCAGTGCTGGTTGGTCGAGGGTGCAGCGGGAGACCAATTACCACTCTCAGCCTCTATCCTACTTAGACCATACCCCATAGTGATGTTATACTCCTGGTAGGGGAAAACGTTTGCCGCATAAATAAACGAGCTGCAATTCTTAGCTTGCACTACCAGCGAGTTGCAACCGGTTGCAACGGCTGCTACCAGGAGTGTGGTTGCCCCTCATATTGAATGGTGAATTTTGTGAGAGAGCTAGGGCTTCACCTGTTAAGGCTGGGACCCTCATTAAATATGGAACAGTCTATAACTCCGCCTCAGTATGACTAGTGGGCCCACAAATAAAAATCACCCGGCTCTTAATTAGCCCCACCCACTTTTGGGATCACCTGACCTTCTGTGATTGTGAATGATCAGTGGGAAGCGTTTGCTGAAAGGCCGTTGAGAGAGAGAATAATGTATAACATAGTTATGAAAACTTGTGATTCCAATTAATGCCCACTACACTAGATATTCAGAAACGGTTGTACATTATGACTTCTCCAACTAATGCCTTGTCAGTTGAACTGGAGTATGTGGGTAGTACTAGAAACCATGCAATTGCTGACGAATAACTACAGTAGCGGTCAAAATAAAGTTTACGTTCCGTGATCGTGCTACGATAGTTCTACGATCGTTCTACGTTCCGTTATTACGCAATCTTTCGTAAAACGGTTGCTGACTCAGCAATTATCGCCGTCGCGAGTAAGCGGCAAGGCTTTTCGACCTATATCTCCGGTTACAAGTAAACTTCAGACAAGGGGCAAACGCCAGCGTATAGCCAATGCCTTCCAATAAGGCATATCTAAAAATCAGCCAAACCTTTCGAAGGATATGCAAGTTCCAACAACTTTCGCCTTGGTGGGCGGGGTTTCGGCAGCGATCGATCGCGTTGCCGCTGTATCTCCGGTTCTGCGATAGCTGCGGACATCGAACAAAGAACAGCAGGGAGAGAGATCCAGGGTCTAAAACATAACCCAGGTAGAACAGCGTCGGACATAGGCTGCATCCGCTGTAAGCGTTAAACGTTTTATTACGCTTGCGTACCGTAAAAACGGTGCGCATAAACGCTGACGTAATAATAATTTAACACCGTTTTCTGAACCGTTTTCGTACCGTACGACGATCGTTGCACGATCGTTGTACGATTACAGAACGTAAACTTTATTTTGACCACAACTGTAGCCTTGTCCCTGGTGGTCGAGCTGTCCGACTTTGCTTATGAGAGAATGAAGATCAATATTGTTACTAGTGTGTGGCAGATTATCATTAGAAAGTCACATGCAATGTACTAGCAAAGTGGGAGTGTCCTTTGTTGAATGATGTGCCAGAAGTCATTGCGATCAAGTGCTTATTTGATGGCAGACCAAAAGTACACCTAGGTAATGTACTTGCTTTACCCCTCCTCCCCTTGGGAGACCTGCCATTGACTAATAGGGTAGTAAAGTTAAACACCCACCACCACATCCTCCTCCTCTCAGTGTTGCTACCCCGCGCACATGCGCGCAGCAGGAGTTAAGTGATCGGTTTGTGTCCCGTCTGTCTGTTTGTGGACCCACAATAATTACTTGCTTCCACTCCTCTGGCGTGGGCCCAGTGGGTTAGCGGTAAGAGCATCTGACTAGTACTCAGAAGGTCTTGGGTTCGAATCCCAGCTTGTCCCAGAATATTTTCTGTGGATTATTCTCTCTCTCCAAAGCTTGCCCACAATAATTAGTAGTACATTACGCACGCGCTCTACGATTTCATTGGCCATCTCAAATTCCAGATGGGAAAGATGTTAGTGAACAGAAATCACACTCAAAAGACCAGACCCTCTCCGCGGGGGGTGCGTAGACGGGGCTGGGCACGAGACTAGGTTACGGGATACCATGTGCTCATTAATATTCATAACATACTTGTAAGTTACCTTGTCCCTCTGCGCAGGAACTAGCTGGAGACAAAAACGACATATAACAGCAATATATGAGTACCTTCTAGCTGGTATGATCTTAGCGCATGAGCATAACATGCCAACATGGGCAGTGGCGAACAAAATTCAAGGTTGAGTTTCAGAACTTGGCGTCAGATTTTGCCTTCAGAAAGGGCTAACAGGCCAGCTTGGCAGCATCCATGGGAAGTTTTCAACTGACTGGAGGGCAGCTCGGAGCGAGTTTGCTTCGCTGCTGTTGGATAAGCGAGTGATGGTTGTTCATACCACAAAGCCACTGGTTTTCGCACCGATCAGGCAAGTAGAATGCACCGTATCTCACAAACTGCTCGTTTATTTCGGTAAAACGTTTTGAGCCACTGTGCCCCTTTCTTCGTAGAATTGAACTACAGTCTAAATTAAATATACAGTTAGATGTTGCTTCAACAAGAAAAAGTTTACGCCAAAGTCGCGTACACATTCAACTGTTGACTGTAAACCGCAAGCGCTGCACTACACATACGCAACTACAATGTATTAAAACAGTTTAACGGCAAAATTGAATGACAGCAGATGCAACAAAACAGTGTCAGGAGTATGGGGAACAAAAAGAATAAATTGCATCACAGGAATGGCCATCGACATGTGTACACCAGGAAGAATCTCCCGGGGCAGAAGGGCAAAGACAGCACACAGAGGGACACCCCAGTCTTGCAACCTACAGTAACAATTGAGGGTTCAAGGATAATCAACATACAGAAGCTAGAGCAGTACATAAGTGAGTTGACCATGCTCAACACAATGTGGTGGGTCGGTCATTCTAACGGGTGAAGAGAGGGATGGACTGGCTTCAATTATATCCGGTCAGTGCTCTACCTGCCAACACAACATCACTCTGGACACAGCACAGAAAGTGAAAGGGCCTCGAGGGTACCGTCAGTGGGAGAGTAACCTTGCGGCAGTGTGGGGACAAATGGCAACAGGTGGAGGCCATAGTCAGCTAGAAGAAACAATGAGCACCTTATCTTATGAGTCCCAGTCATGACCAAGAACGTTTCATACGGACTGAACGTGGCATTGGGGAGTGGTGGCGACAGGAGCTACACGAGTCTATGGCTGCAGCAGGGAAGGAGGAGAAGAGGCTGGCAGAGCAGATCTAGAGGGGGGACTATCATCAAGGGGTTCCAGCTATCACTGTGACAGTTGATGGTGGCTGGAGCAAAAGGTCTCATAGACACAGCTACAACGCCAAGCCAGGTGTTGCCATCATCCTGGGCAAGAAGACGCTGTACGTTGGGTTGCGCAATAAGTACTGCAGTGCATGCACTCTAGGGATCCCCGAAGAGAAACACAAATGCTGTAAGAATTGAGATGCCGCTTTGTCTGAAATGGAAACAGATATCGTTCTTGACGGGTTCAAGCAAGCTGAACCAACCCACGGTGTGCGATACATGCGATTCATCGGTGACGGTGACAGCTCCGTCTACCCTACACTCATTGCTAATGTGCCTGTATGGGGCATGCAATCAAGAAGCTGGAATGCGCCAACCATGCATAGGTGTCCACATTGAACGGATTCATCGAGACAGAACATGGTGGAAAGAACAGCTACCAAAGCTCCACACATTTTATTTCAATGCTCTATTGCCCGAACTTGCATGTCCACGGTATACAAAAGGAGGGATTAGGGAACCAAACGATGGCTGATGCTTTTTAGCTTTGATATATCACTGATACTCTATCGTGTGTCTTGTGTGTCTATAATTTGTGGCTTATTGTTTACATCCAGAGAGAGAGAAAAAAAGAGGACTCACATAATTTGTGTTCAATCTCCATCATGGTTTTTGTTCTGGTACAGATCTGCTGTTCCTCTCAGTACGCGATCTGCCGACTGACACACCATTCCTGAACCTGTAGATGACTGTACTAGTAGCATGCAAACACGAGAAAAAGAGCCATACCATTATAGAACACGTGACCCTTTTTCGTGGCAAAAACGTACGTATACGTATTCAAATTGCGCTCCATGTAGCTATCTCATCGTGCATGCTGTATTAATAACGGGATATCAAGTCAAAGTACCGCACAGGGTAAGTGCTCTGCTGAGCACCTCTAGTTAAGCATGCTTTCCTTTGTTCTCTGCTGCAGGATTTGAGAGTCTGTTGGAAGCGAGCAGATATTCTGATCTTTCTGTCCTCTATCAGCTCTTCCTGAGGTTCAAGAATGGGCTGGATCTCATCTGCAAGGCATTTGCTGGATATATCAAGGTACTGGGAAGAGTGGGTGGAAGGAGAGAAAAGGATAGCGAGGGAGGGAGGGAGGGAAGGAGGGAAGGGGGAAGGGGGGGAGGGAGGGAGGGAGGGAATTGAATTGAATTTATTTCGTCATGCAATGACAGGGTTACACAAAAGGTTGACCTATACGAGTGCTCCCCTTACACATACAAGCATAGAATTTAAACTCGCATGTACGGCAAAAAGATTGGTCAAATGTTTGCCAAATATGGGTAACTTACCGGGAAGGTAGGCACCAAATCAGTTTGATTACCTAGTGGACATGGTCACCAATAATACACAGGCCTTTTCACATCTGGTGAGGGCTGGCAACGTAAATCACTCCAATTATCCCTCCAAACACTCAACTTCAGGGAGGGAGGGAGGGAAGGGGGGGGGGGGGGGGGGGGGGAGGGGAGGGAGGGGAGGGGGAGGGGAGGGGGAGGGGAGGGAGGGGAGGATAGGGGGAGGGGAGGATAGGGGTCGTAGGGGGAGGGAGGGGAGGGGAGGGAGGGAGGGAGGGAGGGGAGGGAGGGAGGAGGGGAGGATAAGGGGAGAGGAGGAAGATGAGGTTGAGTGTTGGAGGGATAATTGGAGCGATTTACGTTGCCAGCCTCACCAGATGTGAAAAGGCCTGTGTATTATTGGTGGCCATGTCCACTGGGTAATCAAACTGATTTGGTGCCCTACCTTCCCGGTAAGTTGACCAATCTTTTTGCCGTACATTCGAGTTTAAATTGCTGCAATGAAAATCTGTCTGTGGAAGCAGCCACCTGTCTATAATGGCCGAAAATGTTGCATGGTCTCATGGTTGGCCACTATAAACAGGGTGGGGCTGGAACTAATATGCCTCATCTTCCATTTTCCCGTCTTCTAGAAATCTGGTACGACAATTGTGAGTGACCCAGAAAGGGACAGGTTGATGGTTCAGGAACTGCTGGAGCTGAAGGTCAAGGTAGACCTCATCATCTCTGAAGCCTTCTGTAGCAATGACCGCTTCAGGCTGTCGTGAGGGAGTCCTTCGAGAGCGTCATCAACAGGAGACAGAACAAGCCGGCTGAGCTCATTGGTAGGTGCTCCC
>OZ007509.1:14135967-14167247 GCA_963931865.1 Axinella damicornis | reverse complement strand
GCTCCATATCTTTGAACATCCCTTCCAGCTTGCTTGTGAAGTTTGCACCACACTCTGAGGATGTGAGGTGTGTGTGTGTGTGTGTGTGTGTGTGTGTGTGTGTGTGTGTGTGTGTGTGTGTGTGTGCATGTGTGTGTGTGTGTGTGTGTGTGTGTGTGTGCATGTGTGTGTGTGTGTGTGTGTGTGTGTGTGTGTGTGTGTGTGTGTGTGTGTGTGTGTGTGTGTGTGTGTGTGTGTGTGTGTGTGGAGACAGAGACAGGATTAGTTAGGTTCAGTGCAAGGCGGCTCTGCAATCAGCAGGAGGTCCATGCAGGCCCATCAACCTACCTTGTTTGAGTTTGAGCAGCATGGACTTCTCAGCGTCAAAGGAGGCACTCTTCCCCAGCAAGAGTCTCTTGGCTAGATCCTTCTTGTAGAACGCCTCAAACACATCCTTGCCTGGGAGACATACATGTAGGTAATGGTATCCAACGTATTATCAATGACTAGAAGTTCAAAGGTGAGATATGACAGTCCACATTTGATTTGTCACATCCATCACACAAGCGGGAAGAAGGACCTGATTGGTTGAGTGGCTATACCCACCGTGAATATATCTGAAGAGCACCATGACTCTGTCCAGCAGTTTCTCCAGCTCCTCATCTGACCATTCCTTGTTCCCCGACCTCAGCTGCACATCCACATACTTTGCTGGGGGGGGGGGGGGGGGGGGGGGGGGGGAGGGAGGAGTTGGGGATGGAGGATGAGGAGGGGAGGAGGGGGGTGGGGATGGGAAGGATGGGGATTGGGAATGTGGGGATGGGGAAAGATGGGGATTGGGAATGTGGGGATGGGGAAGGGGCGATGGGGAAGGAGGGGGTGGAGAGGAGGAGGGGATGGGAATGGGAAAGGAGGGATGGGAAAGGAGGGATGGGATGGAGAGGAGAGGAGTGGGAGGGAGGAAGGGGGTGGAGAGGAGGGGACGGGGGAGAGGGAACGGGGAAGGAGGGTGTGGGAGAAGAGGGGGAAGGGGTATAGGGGAAGAGTGTGAGCAATGGTCAAAAGGAAGTGCAGAAGTCTGGGGTACTATCAAAGCTTACATACTCAGATACACATCAGTGAGTGCCAGGTATTATACCCACACAGCTTTCTTGCAACATTAAACTGTAACAATCCCACAATAAAACTCTATGTTTAGTACTGGATGCCTGATCTTGAGAATCAGGAATTGAAGTCAAAAAGCTCTTGCTAGCTCTCCACACACATGAAGAATTAGTTCAGCAAAATCTCCTTTCCTTGTAAAAAGATGCCTTTTACATCTTCTGCTTGACAGGGTTTAATTATTTCACAAGGAGGGGGCAAAACCGAGCATAGAGAAAGTTGGGGGGGGGGGATTGGAACAGTGCGTGGCAGTGTGCCATTTTGCCCCCCCCCCTGCTTGAGGTCCCCACAAGAAAGCTGTCCAACTAATTCAGCTTGTTGCTACTGCCTAGTATGTGCCTAGGTAATGTGATCATGCATGCCTATATACCAATGAGCTCAGCCGGCTTGTTCTGTCTCCTGTTGATGACGCTCTCGAAGGACTCCCTCACGACAGCCTGGAAGCGGTCATTGCTACAGAAGGCTTCCGAAATGATGAGGTCTACCTTGGCCTTCAGCTGCAGCAGTTCCTGAACCATCAACCTGTCCCTCTCTGGGTCACTCACAATTGTCGCACCAGATTTCTAGAAGACGGGAAAATGGAGGATGAGGCATATTAGTTCATAGTGGCCAACCATGTTATAGACAGGTTTTCATTGTAGTATTTTAAACTCGCATGTATGGAAAAAGATTGGTCAAATGTTTGCCAAATATGGGTAACTTACCGGGAAGGTAGGCACCAAATCACCTAGTGGACAGTCTTACAAATAATACGCAGGCCTTTTCACATCTGGTGAGGCTGGCAACGTAAATCGCTCCAATTATCCCTCCAAACACTCAACCTCATCTTCCTTCACTACCTATCCTCCCCTCCCTCTCCTCCCCCTTCCCCTCCCTCCCTCCCTCCCTCCTGCCCGCCCGCCCTCCCTCCCTCCCCTCCCTCCCCCCTTCCCTCCCTCCCTCCCTCCCTCCCTCCCCCCCCTCCCCTTCCCTTCCCTTCCCTTTTCTCTCCTTCCACCCACTCTTCCCCAGTACCTTGATATATCCAGCAAATGCCTTGCAGATGAGATCCAGCCCATTCTTGAACCTCAGGAAGAGCTGATAGAGGACAGAAAGATCAGAATATCTGCTCGCTTCCAACAGACTCTCAAATCCTGCAGCAGAGAACAAAGGAAAGCATGCTTAACTAGAGGTGCTCAGCAGAGCACTTACCCTGTGCGGTACTTTGACTTGATATCCTGTTATTAATACAGCATGCACGATGAGATAGCTACATGCAGCGCAATTTGAAAGCTATAAATATGTATACATATGTTTTCGCCACGAAAAAGGGTCACGTGTTCTATAATGGTATGGCTCTTTTCCTCGTGTTTGCATGCTACTAGTACATTCATCTACAGGTTCAGGAATGGCGTGTCAGTCGGCAGATCGTGTACTGAGAGGAACAGCAGATCTGTACCAGGGCTGGATGAACAAGAACCATGATGGAGATTGAAGAGGCGCCACAAATTATGCGAGTCCTCTTTTTTCTCTCTCGATGTAAACAATAAGCCACAAATTATAGACACACAAGACACATGATAGAGTATCAGTGATATATCAAAACTAAAAAGCATCAGCCATCGTTTGGTTCCTTAATCCCTCCTTTTGTATACCGTGGACATGCAAGTTCGGGCAATAGAGCATTGAAATAAAATGTGTGGAGCTTTGGTAGCTGTTCTTTCCACCATGTTCGGTCTCGATGAATCCGTTCAATTTGGACACCTATGCATGGTTGGCGCATTCCAGCTTCTTGATTGCATGCCCCCATATAGGCACACTAGCAATGAGTGTAGGGTAGACGGAGCTGTCGCCGTCACTGATGAATCGCATGTATCGCACATCGTGGGTCGGTTCAGCTTGCTTGAACCCGTCCAGAATGATATCTGTTTCCATTCCATTTCGGACGAAGAGGCATCCCAATTCTTACAGCATTTGTGGTTCTCTTGGGGGATTCCTAGAGTGCATGCACTGCAGTGCTTATTGCGCACCCCAATGTACAGCGTCTTCGTACCCAGGATGATGGCAACACCTGACTTGGCATTGCAGCTGTGTCTATGAGACCTTTTGCTCCAGCCACCATCAACTGTCACAGTGATAGCTGGAACCCCTTGATGATAGTCCCCCCTCTGCTCTGCCAGCCTCTTCTCCTCCTTCCCTGCTGCAGCCATACATGTACTCGTGTAGCTCCGGTCGCCACCACTCCCCAATGCCACGTTCAATCTGTATGAAACTGTTCTTGGTCATGACTGGGACTCATAAGATAAGGTGCTCATTGTTTCTTCTAGCTGACTATGGCCTCCACCTGTTGCCATTTGTCCCCACACTGCCGCAAGGTTACTCTCCCACCGACGGTACCCTCGAGGCCCTTTCACTTTCTGTGATGTGTCCAGAGTGATGTTGTGTTGGCAGGTAGAGCACTGACTGGATATAATTGAAGCCAGTCCATCCCTCTCTTCACCCGTTAGAATGACCGACCCTCCACACTGTGTTGAGCATGGTCAACTCACTTACGTACTAGCTTCTGTATGTTGATGATCCTCGAACCCTCAATTGCTACTGTAGGTTGCAAGACTGGTGTGTCCCTCTGTGTGCTGTCCTTGCCCTTCTGCCCCGGGAGATTCTTCCTGGTGTACACATGTCGATGGCCATTCCTGTGATGCAATTTATTCTTCTTGTTCCCCATACTCCTGACACTGTTTGTTGCATCTGCTGTCATTCAATTTTGCCGCTAAAATGTTTCAATAGTTGCGTATGCGTAGTGCAGCGCTTGCGGTTTACAGTCAACAGTTGAATGTGTACGCGACTTTGGCGTAAACTTTTTCGCAACATCTAACTGTGTATTTAAAATAGACTGTAGTTCAATTCTACGAAGAAAGGGGCAGGGTGGCTCGAAACGTTTTACCGAAATAAACATCCTGTTTGTGAGATACTGGGCGTTCTACTTGCCTGATCGGGCGAAAACCAGTGGCTTTGTGGTGCGAACGACCATCACTTGCTTTTCCAACAGTAGCAAAGCAAACTCACTCCGAACCGCCCTCCAGTCAGTTGAAAGCTTCCCATGGATGCTGCTAAGCTGGCCTGTTAGCCCTTTCTGAAGGCAAAATCTGACGCCAAGTTCTGAAACTCAACCTCGAATTTTGTTCGCCACTGCCCATGTTGGCATGTTATGCTCATGCGCTAAGATCATACCAGCTAGAAGGTACTCATATTGCTGTTATATGTCGTTTTTATCTCTAGCTAGTTCCTGCGCAGAGGGACAAGGTAGCTTGTATGTTATGAATATTAATGAGCACATGGTATCCCGTAACCTAGTCTCGTGCCCAGCCCCGTCTACGCACACCCCTGCGGAGAGGGTCCAGTGTTTTGAGGAGATTTCTTGTCACTAACATCTTTCCCATCTGGAATTTGAGATGGCCAATGAAATCGTAGAGCGCGTGTGTAATGTACTACTAATTATTGTGGGTCCACAAACAGACGGATGGGACACAAACCGATCACTTAACCCCTGCTGCGCGCATGTGCACGGGGTAACAACACTGAGAGGAGGATGTGGTGGTGGGTATTTAACTTTACTACCCTATTAGTCAAAGGCAGGTCTCCCAAGGGGAGGAGGGGTAAAGCAAGTATATTACCAGGAGCGCATGAGCCGCCGAAGGCGGCGAAGGAGCGTTGAACTAGTAAAGACATGTAGTAGTCCCTCACACCTTTTGGTTTAAACCTTATATGGAAGACCTTTGCGGTACCATGTTAGTCAGCTAGCTCTAGTACAACTATATATGGCTGCACAAAGGCCAATTTGTATTTCACACCTACTTAGCTGGGTTTCACACAAATCCTTCATACAACGTTGCATAACTATGTAATGGCCTCTTGCTGTATATGGTGAAATTTTGGAGGTGTGAAGGACTACTACATGTCCTAGGCGGGGCATGCGTAGTTCAATGCTCCTTCGCAGCCTTCAGCGGCTCATATGCGTATAGGACTTTTGCATGGTCTGCCATCAAATGCTTGATCACAATGACTTCTGGCACACCATTCAACAAAGGACACTCCCACTTTACTAGTAAATGTCAAGTGACTTTCTAATCTGCCACATACTAGTATAACAATATTGCTCTTCAATCTCAATTAAAGCATCCCCAGATCCGAGACGATTCTCATATAAGCAAAGTCGGACAGCTAGCTTGACCACCAGGGACAAGGCTAGTTATTCGTCAGCAATTGGTACTACCCACATACTCCAGTTCAACTGACAAGGCATTAGTTGCTCTCTCTCAACAGGCTTTCAGCAAACGCGTCCCACTGATCATTCACAATCACAGAAGGTCAGGTGATCCCAAAAGTGGGTGGGGCTAATTAAGAGCCAGGTGATTTATATTTGTGGGGACCTAATAGCCCATTAGTCTTACTGAGGCGGAGTTATAGACTGTTCCATATTTAATGAGGGTCCCAGTCCAACCTTAACAGGTGAAGTCCTCTCTCTTACAGAATTCACCATTCAATACGAGGGGCAACCGCACTCCTGGTAGCAGCCGTTGTAACTGGTTGCAACTCGCTGGTAGTGCAAGCTAAGTATTGCAGCTCGTCAAACGTTAATTTATTTATGCGGCAAACGTTTCCCCTACCAGGAGTGTAACATTGCTATGGGGTATGGTCTAAGTAGGATAGAGGCCGAGAGTGGTAATTGGTCTCCCGCTGTGCCCTCGACCAATTAGCACTGCCCTTGGTTCCCAGGGCAATAAAGTCATCATGTAAGGGCTCCATCCTATAGGGTGAACTGGAGGGAACAGCACGAAGAGGCTACCCATGGTTTAAATAGTCACTGCCCACTAACTGCATCTGGGTGGCAAATGACCTGGGTCTGAAAGTTGCTCATACAAACAGTTAATTGCCACAGCTCTCCCTCCCTCCTTCTGTGTCGAAAGAGCCTGGACAAGGCTGGGAGAACACACACACCTTTGTCTAGTATCTCTTGCTGGTGTTCTCCGATGAGCTGTTTCTCCACACACAGGACCAGAGGTTTCCTGCAGAGATGAAGAGGAGAGATGGTGTGAGGAGGAGGGGAGGTGAAGAGACCAGTGGGAGAGAGAAGGGAAGAAGAGGAAAGAGAAGCAAGGAGGGGGGAGAGAGGGGGAGGGGTGGGGGAGGAGAAGCGAGGAGAGGAGCCTGGAGAGAGAAGGGAAGAGAGGGAGAGGGAGAGGAGGGAAGAGAAAGGGGAGGAGAGGGGGAGGGAGGAGAGGAGGGAGACAAGAGGAGGGAGAGGAGAAGGACGGAAATGGAAGAAATGAGAGAGATGGAAGGGATGAGAGAGAAGGAAGAGTGTAGTTTTAGTTACCTAGTTGTCTTGTGCAGGTAGTGTAGGAGACGATCATTCTCCTGAGATAGTCTTCTGTCCACATGAGCCAGGTAGTCTGGCAGCTGGAGGAGGAATGGGTACTGATGTCACTGCTGGTAAGGACAGATAATGTAACGTGATGTGATGTGCGTCCATGTGTGATGGAATTGCTACTTATAGGTCCTCTTTCTGCGTCATAAACTCTTTTGAATACTGTTGTAGAGATCAATCATTCATGCGTCTCATATTTGATTAAGCAAGTCAACTAGTAGATTTTAGCCAATGTGTAAGTCTGTGTAATGTAGCCTCGTTCCCAGGCTCTGCCCAACTTTCGTACTGCAAGCGATGAAAAGCTGGGTGGGGCCTGGGAACCAGCCTAAGTGTAATGGGCATAATTGAGAGGCTATATCCTTACCATTGAAAGGGTGAACTAAGTTTTCCACTGTCTTGCCGTTAACACTGATGTGGCTATCGCTCCACTCACAATTAAGCTCTGACAATATACAGCCCTGGCTTTCATTCTTTACTTTCCGTTTCTGAACACACCAGATACTGCCCATAGGGTGGGTCGTGCTAGTATGGGATCACAGAATTGGGGGGGGGGGGGGGGGGGGGGGGGGGCAAATTACACCAGGTATGCAGCTGACTACAGCAGCCAGTGGTGTGAGCTTGGTACATATTGAGTACAGAATTGGGGGGGGGGGGGATACAATATGCACACTATGCAGCTGACTACAGCAGTGGTTTGAGCTTGGTACAGATTGAGTATGGAATATTGATCGGCACAGGGCACTAAGGTCTGGTTGAAGGACCTGCATGTAGCTTCGGTCTGGGCAGGGGACAATCAGAGGGAAAATGGTGCTCCCTTACCGTAAACCCGGGGTCTCTCATCATGCCTTACCGTAAACCCGGGGTCTCTCATCATCCTCAGTGCCTCAGCGTGGTACATCGTCTCTGTTTCCCTCAGGAATTCGATCTCAAACACCTCCTGGTACAGCTGAACAGAAGATCTTACTCCAATTAATGCCTATACGATAATTTGGCCCGTATGGTATGCACATACCTGCAGGTCAACTAGCATTCTCAATAAACTCTTCAGCAAACTTCTGTCCACACTCTCACCACATCTGCGGCAAATGTTTTCAGTGCAGGAAAGAAGATATATGGGGATATTAAAGTAAGTGGAGCATGCCAGGATCAATCAGGATAGGGAAGAGGGGAGGAGATGGAGGGAGGGAAGGAGGGAGGGAGGGAGGGAGGGAGGGAGGGAGGGAGGGAGGGAGGGAGGGAGGGAGGGAGGGAGGGAGGGAGGGGGAGGGAGGAAGAGGGAGGGAGGGGTGAGGAGGAGGGAGGGGGAGGAGGAGGGAGGGAGGGGGGAAGAGGGAGGGAGGGGGAGGAGGAGGGAGGGGAGAGGGAGGGGGGAAGAGGGAGGGAGGGAGGGGGAGGAGGAGGGAGGGAGGGAGGAGGAGGAGGGAGGGGGAGTGAGTAGAGAATGAAGGTGGGGGGAGTAGTGGTAAGAGAGCATGGAGAAGGGAGTGAGAGAGGGGAAGAGAAGAGAGGAAGGAGGGAGGGAGAGACAGCTCTCAAATACTCCAACTATAGCAGTAGCTTTTATTCAGCGCATATACAGGTATGTGCAGGTAACAACAGTTAACATGTTGTTGCTAACCAACAGAAGACAGTGTTGTACCTTTCTTTGTGGATGAATGCAAGGGTCCCCTTCACCACTCTGCCCTGCACCCTGCCTTGACTGATAATCAGAGAGCCAAACTGCTCCAGACCCAGGTCCCTGGGGTGTTGGTGTGTAGGGGGGGGGGGGGGGGGGGGGGGGGGAGGGAGAGAGGGGAGGGGGAGGGAAGGGAGGAGGGAGGGTGAAAGGAGGGAGGTACATGTATGGTCTGTGTTCATTTCTGATCATTGATGAAATTGGAGAAGAGCAAGGAAGTGGGGAAAAAGTCTGGTATCAAAGAACATGTGAATGGTGCTTGTACGTTAGGTGGACTGGGGGGGGGGGGGGGGGGGGGGGGGGGGATCAGCAAGAACAAGAAAAGCTTACAAGGTACATCCAGGTGCGTAAGATTGACATGAAAATGGGCTGTTTATCACTCCTCGAGCCAAGTGAGTACTGTTTGATGGATATCGAGTAAAGTTTCATTCAGAAAAATTGTTCAAGGGGGGACTAAATCGTAGCATGCCAGAGTGAGGAGGGAAAGGCATGAGTGCTGGTGTATATCTATCCAACATCATTACATGATCTTTGATACCACATACTCCTTCCGTTTCCCATTTCGTGGCACAAATATGCAAGCACACTAGCACCTTGTTCCCAAAGACACTTAGTTGTAGGATCGTATGAGTAGTTTTGACAGTTAACTTCCAGCAATCTAGCACAACTCGCATGCACTCTGGCAATGAGCTGTGACTATGTCCCGGTCACAATGAAGAACATTCCCTTAAAATACCCTCTCATGCAAAAACTCGTCATGACCACTGCATTACCGACAGCACACCGAAGAGTTGTCGCTCACAGCTAGGTAAAGAGTTGTCGCTCACAGCTAGGTAAAGAGTTGTCGCTCACAGCTAGGTAAAGAGTTGTTGCTCACAGCTCACTGAAGAGTACGTAGTCGCTCACAGCTAACTCGCTTGCAGCTCACGGAAGAATTGTCGCTCACAGTTCAACGACAAGTTGTCGCTGGCAGCTCACAGAAGAATTGCCACGGAGAGCTTACCAAAGAGTTGCCGCTCACAGCTCACAACATTTGCAGCTCACTGAAGAACTAGCCCTCACAGCCCACCAGAGTTGCAACCTGCAGTTCACTGTAGAGTTGTTCTTGTGAACAAGCAGCAAAAGATCTACACAAAACATGGATGCTCTGCAATGTGACGAAGTTGATAGGCTGGTAACCATGGGACTGGGACGGGGGGTAAGAGCTACAGATCCGAAGCCCTTCCTCAACAAGAGTTCCTTCCAGGTACGAAAGGTTACTTTTGACAATATCATTGGAACAGAGGAGCATGGAACGCAGAGATCCTATGATGGGAAGGTATCCAGTTCCTCAGCTATTCATACTGCCTTGAAAGCCTCAACTGCTACACTGACTCCAGTGACCCTGGGAGTGGACTCAGAGTTTTCAAGGGGAAAGACACAGAGCAGAATGCTTTCAGGAGTGAAGGTGTTGAATCGAACGGTCTCCTTCAAAGAGGATTTTAAAGGGCCGGGAACGTCGGTAGCCGTACCTGGAATGGGGGAGCGTGGAAGTGACAGTACGTTCGAAGAGAGGCTTTGTCAATGGATCCTGGCACAAATGCAAGACAAAGGAATTCCCGTGCCAGAAACAGGTGACAATCCAATCCAGATTCTCACCACCATGATCAAAGACAGCAGCGGTGAGGAATTGCAGAAGATCACAGACCTGCTGGAGATGGAATGCCTCTCATTTGTCTACCAACATCGCATAACTCATTACGTGAGCAAACTCAAACTTGGCGCTTCACACTACAAACTACTGAAAGAAGAAGAGTACCAGATCAAGGCCAAGGCCGGTACAAACATTGGTCCAGGAGTCGTGCAAGTGGAGGGTGACGTGGAGCAGAAGAGGTCTCGGAGGACCTCACGACAACTGAAAATCGGCTTGATCACAGAACATGGGACATGCGAACGGAGGTCGCCAGACGAGGCAGTGATCGGGGTGCAAGTTCGTCCAATCTCTCAGCTGATTACCCTACTTCCACTCCACATGGCACTGAAGAAGGCAGTGGACATCTTTATTGAAGATGACAAAGACAAGACAAGTAAGCTTGCATCTAGATAAATTGTGGATCTGAGACTGTGAGTTTCTACTGCTGGGTACAATCTGCAAGGTGGGAATGACCTGGGGCCCAAGGTGGGAATGACCTGGAGCCAAGGAGGGATGACCTGGGGCCAAGGAGGGAATGACCTGGGCCCAAGGAGGGAATGACCTGGGGCTAAGGTGGGAATGACCTGGGGCTAAGGTGGGAATGACCTGGGGCCAAAGTGGGAATGACCAGGGGGCCAAGGTGGGAATGACCTGGGGCCAAGGAGGGAATGACCTGGGGCCAAAGTAGGAATGACCTGGGGCCAAGGTATATAGGAATGACCTGGGGCCAAGGTGGGAATGACTTGGGGCCAAGGCTAATGGCAGTGCAGTGTGCACGCTATCAACAACAGGGGGATTACTATACCCATGCTTTTACTCACTCTTCTCCCTCCCTCCTCCCACACACACCCCACACCCCCACCCACACACACACACACACACTACAGCTGGCCCTTTCCTCATTACATGCAACTTCGACAGACTCTTTCTGATGGTGAATGAGAACTTCGAAGTGGTGTGTACAGATGACCCCAGCAAAGCATCCCAGTTTTATGTCATCCCCAACGATGATGACGATGACCAATTTGGCATTGCCTACAATGCCAAGTCATCACAACAGGACATGTGGCCTATTACCTGCTACCTGTCTGTTCCAACCAACCTTTCCGGACACAATCCTGGCCCACTGAAAGTGACAGAACACCCCAGTTCGAAAGATTTAAGTATGACGATCGAGAGTCCATTAAAGAGGTCTTCTGTGCCTGCTGACCTTGACAAGTGGGTGAGTGGAGAGGACATCTTCTACATCAACTGTGCTCGAAGGTTTGTCTTCAGCAATGCCTATATCTGCGTGAAGCAGTACAAACCACTTCCCAAAACAGCTCCTGTAGTGCGGACCACCGTCTCTACCCCTCCAGATGAGCTTGCTGCGGCCGCTCAAATCGGAACAGAGTTACAAGAATTGCGGCATACTGCTGATGTGCAGCAGGATGATACCACTCCTCCCCCTGCAGTACAGCCAGAGAAAACTCCCCCTACCCCTGCTGCACAGCCTGTCCCACCGACTTGCTGCGTTACTGCCTGTGTCTCCTCAAAGTCCTATCACAACCACACGGACACCTTCATGCTTTTTCGCCTTGTACAGGCCAACCTACTCCAGCCCGACAATAAAGACATACTTCTGGCCACTGATACACCGCAACTCCCAAAAATGTGATGATGGACATGAATATCAACTCCAGTAACTCTGCATGCTTTCAAACAGACTCCACACAAACTACTTCAACTGTGTACATTTTATGCACATTTAAAAACCGGTTGTGTCGCACAGTCATACAGAAGCTTGAGTGAGCAGAAGTGAGCTGTCATAGCAACAAGTTACTACTTTCGATTTCATAGTAGATGCAGGATTTTGAAGGCAAATTGTGCATTTAATGATTGCGCCATGCATGTATATACATGTACATAATTACATAATGTGTGTATTGAATTTGAATTTTTGTGCATAAAAACAAACTCTCAATTCCTTTTTGTGATCAAAATCATCTTTTGGTATTGGGTGAGTGAGCCCCATATAGATCATTGTGTGTCTGCAATACATAACAGCATTCTCTAACAAGCTCGTTCCCAGGCCATGCTTTTTCTTACTCCGTGTGGCCTGGGAACGAGGCTATTCTCCATCCCAACCCAGTCCAACTACAATATGCATGGGAGTGAGCTGGTCAAGCAGAGTATCAAGCATCCAGAGTTGGACTAGCGGTGGGGTACATGAAGCTAGCCAAATTGGGGGATGAACTGCGTCAGGACCTACCGAACCAACTATGGGCCCGCCCACACCTAAAATCGTGAGGCCTTCCTTATTTTGTGCCACTCCTGAAGTCTTCCGCTTCCATGCAGTGTTGTCAATGCAAACCGAAGAACCAAAATACTGGGACAGGCCTGCACCGCATGCACTTCGTAGTCTGACATCGTACATGCACAGTGCTCACCATGGGAGGATAAAAGAGGTAGCTTAAAATTATTACGCACTCCACATGCAGACATTTTGGTGCTTAATTCCTCTCTGAAATGTGTCAAATGTCAGGCTCTCTTACCGCTGCTTATCACACACACTGCAAGCGATGAAGAATCGGAGAATAAGGTTTGGAAGATAACGTACCATATTGAGAGTGATGAAGAGTTGGGAACGGCATAGGTTCGGTCCAGGTAGAGAAATATGCTTCGAATCATTATCTGTAGGGAATGAGAAGATGTACTACGGTGAAGGTACATGTAGGCCATTGTAGTTCATGAAGCCATACTGGGACAGAGACAGAGCTGAGAGAGACTCTTACAGTAGCAATTGACGTCTAGTACTGGGAGATACAAGTCTAGACCGAGCCTGGGGACGAGGCTAGTCCAGACCTCTCACACAGCAACTTCTAGTACTGTGAGATGTGTAGACCACTCTCACAGCTGCAATTTCTAACACTGTGAGAGAGACTCTAGATCTGTTGTAGCAAGTACCAAGACAGCTAAGACCCCTCTCTCACAGCAACTTCTAGCACTGTGAGAGACGTCTAGACCTCTCACACAGCAACTTCTAAATACTGACAGAGACACGTCTAGTACCATGAGAGAGACCGTCTAGTACTATGAGAGAGACCGTCTAGTACTATGAGAGACCATTAGACCTCTAACTTCTAGCACTGTGAGAGACCTAGACGTCTCTCACATCAGCAACTTCTAGCATTGTGAGAATGATGGACTGACATAACGCTAGACATCTCACAGCAACAACTTTAATACTGAATGGGTAGCCAAACAAGAGTTAGTGCAGTGAGGCTGGACAGAATGAGTAGGTGAAATCTACGACCGGAGCAGAGAGTAAGAGAAGAGAGAACCGCCCCACTCTCCCTACCATCTGTCTGCAGTGATCTGTCCACCGTTTGTTCACAGCCAGCAGGAACTGACTGCCATCCACCTCCCGTCTACGCAAGTGGGTCAAGGACAATCACAAATGGGACCAACTACAACTAGAATGTACATTCATCGAATACTTACACATGTACTGTGTGCCATTTGTTTTACACTGGTGCCATGGGGGCATGGTACAAGGTCAAGTGCTAACTACCAATGGGGAGTTTGTCAACGATATCTCTACAAGACAAAAGGGGTGGGGGCAAGTACAGAAGTGACCGCCTTTGTGCATGCGTGCAAACTGGGTAAATTATGCAATGTAACTAGTAACAGTGATGTCATAGATTTTCGGTCGCCATCCAGCATACACTACCCATACAGAAGTGAACTTTACATCAGCAAAGTACTTTATACCAGCAAAGTAATAGCTTGCAGCTCTTGAAATACTGACATCTTGTAATATTTCAATCTTACTTTATGATTCACTAAAATTTCAAAGGCCATACAGTAATGCAAAGGAGGCATACTAGCAAGAGACTACAGTGGTATAGGATCTATTACGTCGACGCGGAGGTTATGCGATTTATCCTCTGTGGGAAAGTTTGGCAGAGGAGGATAAACCGCGTAACCTCCGAGTCGGCGTAGTAGATCCGGCTTCTACCACAGACATAACCTCCAAGTCAAGTTAGTAGCTGGATCCGGCTGCTAGACAGCTACAACTCTCTGATTCTCAGCACAACGTGGCGATCCTTCGATGTACCGCGGAGGATAAATCGCATAACCTCCGCTATGACATCAAAGGAACGCCCACGCACTGTACTACTACGCAAGTTTCTTCACAATAAACTCTGAGTCAGTAAATAGATGTAGTTCATGTCCTTTGAACTTTGTCAATAGAACACCTCATTATCAGATAGTTTCTTATCTTCTACCTAATTGGTCAAATTGCTGGGGAGTTTACCAACCAGTGATCTGCAATCCATTCACTCACAGACCACTACTTCCTGCCTGCCACACCCCTTTAATTACACTCCGTCACAGTGACCAATCAGGCTACTGGTTTCGCAATAACTGTAGTTACACCAAAGAGCATCAGTTTGGTACCCACGTCCAGGAAGTATATGATTGTCTTTGGTGTAACTGAGGTCTCCAGTAATTCCAGTAGACAATCAAGTTATCACTAGCCAAACAAAGTTTCGGTCACCCATACTAACTTTCTACATGTACTTTAATGACTACACTTTGTTGCAGGTGGGTAGGGATACTGCTGGAAGGTTGAAATTAAGGACTTTACATGCTTCTCGCATTCTAGCCTCAGGTTGTCATACAGCCTGGCAGCCAGCTTGTGCAAACACATGTTCTCCACAGCTTGGTACAGTTCCTCCAGGCTGGGGAGGGGAGGGAGGGAGGAAGGGAGGGAGGAAGGGAGGGAGAGAGGGAGGAAGGGAGGGAGGGAGGGAGGAAGGGGGGGAGGGAGGGAGGAAGGGAGGGAGGGAGGAGGGGAGGAGGTGAGGGAGGGAGGGAGGGAGGGAGGGAGGGAGGGAGGGAGGGAGGGAGGGAGGGAGGGAGGGAGGGAGGGAGGGAGGGAGGGAGGGCAGAAGGGAGAGGGGCAGGAAGGGGGAGGAGGGACAAAGGGATGGAGAAAGTGAACACCGTTAAAGTACCAGTTATTTTCTTGGTTATTGTTCATGAGATCAAATGGTGTCAACACCTCATGTGTGAACAGGGTGAACAGGGTGAACAGGGTGAACCTGGCGAAAAGTCCATACCAAAGCCACAAACTATCAGGAGCCCATAAGGTTATGCGCTCCTGGCATGTACACATACAGGAATTCCAATTTCCTCTTCAAAAGCAGAAATATTGCAGTAGTCTGACTGATGGCATTCAAAGGGAACAGATCGTCCAGCTGTGAACATCAAAGCTACTCACACAGAACTGTAGACATGGGTCAGTGCTCTGCATGGGCTAGCTAGCACTCTGCACTTCACATTACATTTTATGCCTCACCAGGTGGCACGTTTTGTCACGTGAGCTTGGCTGTGGACGTGGCATCAGCTCACATTCTGTGGCTAAGACGCAAGTCTGATTTGTCTACTAGATCTATTCTGTAGACATGGGTCAGCGCTCTGCATGGGTCAGCGCTCTGCATGGCTCAGCATTCTACACTTCACATTACATTCCTTGCCTCATCAGGTGGCATGCTGTGTCATGTGACCTTGGTTGTGGGTGTGGCATCAACCCACATTCTGTGACTAGGATGTAAGTCACTTCCTGCACAACTTATCTACATGTAGCTCTTCATTTGCTAATCAACTCTGACAAACAATGGGGGGGAGGACAAGCACAAGGTCTGGTATAATTAGAGGTATGGTGCACAATGAAGCATCCGGAAGCAGCAGAGTAGCAACAGCTTTTAGTGCCGACATTTGAGGGGCTCAATCCCTCGCTTGACTTCACATGCTTGACTGTTTGCCGATATTCGCAGTGAGGTTGCATGGTCACGTACATAACTGCTCAGCATAGGCGTGTAGTGTACGTATAGTGGCCTATAAGTAATTTGCTTGCAGTTTATTCATGCAGACATACCTAAATTGAAAGCACAAAGCAGTGGAGAAAGTGGTAGAATGACTTGCTGCATCGCAAAAGAATGACAGCACATGTGACCTTTTCCTGAGCAAAGTCTTGGCTAATGAGCCTGACAGGGTTTATTAGTATCTTTTGGCGGGGCTTGAAAATGTTTTGCCCCCCCCCCCCCCCCCCCCCCCCATTCCAATTCCAACCCCCCCCCCCCCCCCCCCCCCCCCCCCTAAATGGCACACTGCAACCCCCCCCCCCCCCCCACACACACACACACACACACACACAACTTTCTGAAATAAACCCCTGGCCTGATACCAGATGACCAACTGGTGTTCTTTGTGCAATGAACAGAGAAAAATAACATTGTCGATTAACTGGCTGAGTAACCAATCAACCAGTGAGGAAACGGATCATAATTGACTGAGTAATTGGCTGAATAATAATTGGCGAGTAATTGATAAATGAGAATCATACCTGGCTGAATTGTGTCAGCAAACGACGACAGACAACTCGATCCACCTCTCACTCTGGAGGTACAGCCGTCCCGAAAGTATTGTTGTAACTAGTCTACATAGCTGGGTGTGTCAGGGGTTTATTTCAGGAAATATCACAAGGGGGGGAGGATTGAATAGTGCGCGTCAGAGCTAACCCCCCCCCCCCCCCCCCCCCCAAGGAAATCAGGAATGAAACAACCAGAAAAACTGCCATCATACTTACGATACTAGCCAATGAAGACAGAAGTGAGGACATTGAATAAACAGGAGGAAAATACCTGTAACAGATTGGACGCTGTGTATGGACCGCGTCAATTGCCTGGCGTAACTTCTCCCAAGTTTGGACTTCATAGTTCTCTGGGAGATCAGGCTTAACTGTTAGTGGGTATGTGGTGTGTTTGCAGCAAACGTGTGTATGCATAATTATGTGTGTATGCATTGCATATGTGTGTGTATGCATATGTGTGTATGCAGATGTGTGTGTGTACGTGTGTGGTTGTATGTGTGCGTGCAATTATGTGTGTGTGTATGCATGTGTGTGTGTGTACATGTGTGCATGTGTGTGTGTACATGTGTGTGTGTGTGTGTACATGTGTGTATGTGTGTATGTGCATGTGTGTGCGTGCATGTGTGTGTGGTGCATGTGTGTGTGCATGTGTGTGTGCATGTGTGTGTGCATGTGCGTGTGTGCATGTGTGTGCATGCGTGTGTGCATGTGCGTGTGCATGTGCGTGTGTGCATGTGCGTGTGTGCATGTGCGTGTGTATGGTGTGTGTGTGTGCATGTGTGTGTGCAAGTGTATTACATGTGGTGGGTGGGTAGGAGGAGGTATACATGAGTGGAGGGAGGGAGTGTGTGCATAAGAACTTTGTTTCACACACATCACTACACAAACATACTTCTGTGCACAGACCTGTAATATTTTGTGACCATGAAGGTCTATGGCACATGGGTACACATAGGTAGTTAAGTGATATTGGAAGGAGGTGTTGCGTGAAGAAAGAGGGGGAGAGGGAGGGAGGGGGAAGGGTAGGAAACAGGGAAAGAAAGGAGGGACAGTTAGGAAAGGAGGTTAAGGAGGAAGAGGAAGTCGTTAGTTATTAATACAGTTCTAGCCTCATTCCCAGGAGTAGCCTTGGTATGAAGTAGTTGCTGTGTCAGCAGACACTGATCTGTTTCCTCAAGTAATGGGACACAAGGGAAAAGGCAACGGCCTGGTGCTTAATTGTCATTTCATCAACAGAACCAGTCTACACACAATTTCTTACCTCTTCTGTTCTTAATAACCAACTTCTTTCCCTGTCCGGATTTCTTGTGGTTGTTCAGGCCAGCCTTTGCTGTAAAACTGTTTGTAAAGGGCAGCTTGTTATTGGTCTCTGTGTGGCTTATGGTGTGAGCCATTTCTGAAGACGATGACCCAGAATTCACAATATCAGGAACCTCTTGAGAAAGTCGTACTCGCTTTTCGGAAGCAAATTTCAACTTGGATTGATTCTTGTCGTGCGGGGAGGGCGGGTTCAGTCTACGCTTTCTTCCATTGGAAGGGAGGTGATTATTTACAGAATTACTACCAGCTACAGACATCCACGAATAACGTATACAAAACTTTTCCTCAAAAATAAAGTCTCCAAGTTTTTAGTTTTGTCCTTGACTCTACTGAATACAAACTGATAGTTTTAGACTGCTGTAACGATCCTATCTTCTGATATGAAACAATGCTGCCAGCACTCCTCAGGCGTTGGTCTTACCAAGACTGGTAGGGAAGTAAACAAATCTGTGTCTAAACATCCACATAAATGTTTCAATCTCTGTTGGCAACCATCCCACAAAAGACATATACCACGACTTCACAAGATCCAAGAGAGTCCGAAGCGTCCACAGGGTGACTTACACGGTTCACCTGAGCTCTTGTCCCAAACCACACTGCCTGACTTCTGCCTCTGCTCTCGCTAGTCTAGTCGGACATGACAATGATTATGACATAATTACTTCATACTTGATCACGTGCACTGTGTACTCTGACCCGGTACAATCATGTTCGCCTGGAGAAGTGTGTCTACAGTGTCAATGCTGCTGCGGCGGTACGTACTGCTGCTTGGCTCCTGCAATGTCGTAGCGGGTGCTAAACTGGCACCAGTTGCTTCCAGAAGTTCCTCTACCAGTGCAGGGCATTCCATCAAGGCTTATCCGGTCAAGGTAGATGAATTAGTCTATCTTGCTGCATATAACCTTGGTGCATTAAAACACTCATCTTTTGTTGATGTATGCAGGGCTGCTCTCCTAGTACTTCTGCATTCAGTAATGGCTATCTTTTGCTGAGAACGTTATGGGGCTATAGCTCCCCACTTCCCAATGTCTCGACTTTCTCCTCTTCCAACCCTACGCTGTTGCCATCTCGGAACCTGTGTTCACAAGAGCATTGGACAGATGTGGATACACCTGAGTTGTTACGGCTGCTTGAGAGTGGGGACATTCAGCTGTTTGATGTGAGGGAGCCCGAGGAATTGGAGGAGACTGGTAGAATTCCAAGAGCTGTCAACCTTCCTCGTGAGTGTGTTAATGTTCTCACAATCTAAGTCAGCTCAGGTACAGATCTACTTGCACCTCTGGAAGCACCAGAGCAGAAGGAATGGAGGTTCTATGCTTGCGTCACTTGCATCTAGCAACAGTCGCTAGGGCACCATTTTGAGTGGCAAAATAGTGGTCGGCTCTACGGTAATCTTGGAAACGTGAGCAGCTTGGAACTTATACTTTTGGTATTTTGACTCTATCACTGTCAAGTAGTTGTTAGACTGGAGTTGACCTTGTGCAAGGGGGTGACACTCCCATTGACGCCATAGTCAGAGCTGCGACCGGGGTCAAGAAATCTTGACCGTCGCTTTTGCTGCTTGACCATTTGACCACATCACAAAAAGACTCTTGACCATTTGACTGTGCTGTATTTCAGCCGTTGACCGCTTGACTGCTGATAGTATACGGAAGAATGTGTAGCGACTCCACCCCTTCCTTAGTATACGGGGTCAAGATTCGCCGATAAGCCTGGTCGCAGCTCTGACTATGGCGTCTATGGAAGTGACACCCCCTTATTGTGTAAACATTCACGTTGTACGAATTCCCCAGTCTAACAACTATGTACTTGATAGCGACAGTCAACATACTGAAAGTATAAGTTCTAAACTGGTTGTGTTTCTGAGATTACCGTAGAGCCTACCATTCTTTTTCCACTCATGAAATGGAAACTATCCATCAAAACACAGTTGTGAGAACTTGTGACATCATGTGCAGAACCTCTATAAAAAGAAATTAGCCATTTAGGGTCCATAAGCATCACGAGATGTTCAGTTTTGTGATGTCACATCCTGCAATGTCCTGTGGACTTAGGTTCTGCATGAGCAGAAAGGCTGGGACAGGGGGAGGTGGGTGGGTGCACCTGAAGGGTGCAAACAGCATGGCCGTGTCTGGGCTCCCTTGTTTGCTGGGAGGGCCACTTCCATCATTTTTGGCATAAATGGACTTATATTGAAGCAAGTCATCTTGGCTTGTAGGCCCTCCATTTCCAGTGTTCGTGGCCCATTGTTCAGCTACAGCAGGTTGGCATTTCTCAGGAGACTTGATTGCAATTTCGTTAATTGGTGGGTGTAGTTAGTCACGTACCCGGTATGTGCTTAGGATGGCCAAGATTACCTGTGGGAGCAGTTTTGAGCCCAGCAACACCAGGGAACAGAAATTAAGGTCTGTTTAAATGCTCTAGAGACTGAAAAACACTTCACGAAAATACTTGGGCCCTAAAGAGCTGGTAGACGTGAGTGCTGAAATCAGAGGGCAATAGTATGTAACTGGCAGGCTAAAGCTGAACTGGACCCTATGTTTCTGTCTCCCCCCCATTGAGAGGCTCATGAATATCATTGTTGGGTATTAACAGCCAGAACAATAATATTACCGTAGGCGTTTTAATTATGCGGCGCTCAAAAAAGAATTATTTTTGAAATGCAATGCAACAATAGAAATTCGGTCAGCCAAACGGCGACAAACTTCGACGCATGATTTTAGAAAACGCCTTGCTAGGTACTAAAGTCAGACGAGTGGAAACAAGGCTATTGCATAGCGGTTGTGTTTGTTCCCAGTTGTCGGACTGTCGCTGCCTTTTCTCCTACATGGGGCGTCCGTATCTTTGGGTACAGAATACATAAGTGAGTTGCTTTCTCGTACCTTCACTGATGTCCCAGCCATATCGCAACTGCACCAATGTTCACAAGCAGTGATGTGATGAGCCCTCTTCGCCGTTCAACTGTACTGTGTGCGCTTCGAGCTGGCTGCCATGCTGCCGTACGCGTGATAATCACGTTACGCAAATTAGTCCCCGGATCGGAGTGCGATGCATTATCGGTTTGAGACATTGAATTTTGACACAGAATTTGAAAGGACGCCTAATTAGAACGCCTACGGTATGTGTACCATTTTGTGTATTCTGGGATGGCATGAATGGTAGAGCAAAGAGTGCGTGCAGCCAACCCTGCGTTGTAAGCCTATACTACATTCAGAAGGTCTTTGGTTTGAGCACCCACTGGTCTCTCTTGGCCTCACAAACCATACCTATATATGAGCTAGGCGTAGCTCACTTATAGGCGCATATTCACTGTTAGGCGCAGGTTCAACTCTCATCCAGGTACTCGCTCTTAAGCGCTGCAGTCTTCTTCTAGAAACTCTGCCATTTTTGATCCTACGGAGTGGAAAAAAGCTGTGATTTGAATTGAAGCGCACTTCCTATTCGAGGAATGTCATTCGTTATTAGGCACATCTCACTTATAGGCACATATTTCCTTCCTGTGGAGTTATAGGCACAAGCGCCTAATAACGCATGACTACGGTATTAAAGCGGGTACTAATCTAACTAGCAGAGCTATAATAGCGAGTTGATTCTCGGAATCTGTTGGTGGAACCCACACTGCTCAGTCTACTATTAGCCTGTGTAGCCAGACTCCCATGCGAGAGTCTGGCTATGCGATGCTATTGTAGGCTAGTGCAACAGTAGGGCAAACTCAATTTTCAGAATGTCTTGCTCTCACCTCGTGGATATATAGATACTGATTCGTACTATGCAGCTCGTAGATAGCTACTATATAGCTTACAGCTCACGCCGATTAGCGCACATGTATGTGAAATAAAACCCACGGTATGCACTAACCAAGACGCCTTCTTTTTTTGCTCTTCTACAGTTGGTGAGGTGGAGAGTGCACTGAACATGTCCCCGGAGGACTTCCATGAGAAATATGGAGCCCGAAAACCATCAAAGGAAGATTCAAATATTGTATTTCATTGCAGGGCTGGTGTTCGGAGCCTTGACGCTATGGAGACGGCACATCAGCTAGGATACAAGAAGTAAGCACTCAGACTGTTTGTTCACTGGCTAGCTGTCTCTCAAGATGGCTTCTTCTTCCTTCACTCTTTCATTGCTGTGGACTATTTAGGATTGGCATTTCCAACCTGATTGATAGGCTCTGCCACCAAAAAGATTTTAGCTATAGTGTAATAGCACATGGCTAATTCAATAATAGGAAACACAGGAGAACTAGCTGTAGATACGGGACTGGACGGGCACCGTTGTCGTCAAAGTTGCTCCGTGATTGCACCATCCACACGCTGTTCGAGTCCGTCGTGGGACCATGCACTTCAACTTCTGTGTATTACATTATTCCCTGTGTAGACCACACCTATGGGCACTCCTCTATGCAGGAGAATCGCTGAAAAAGCTGAATACGAACTTCAAATGGTCCCACCACGGACTCGACGGATGTGCGGACGGTGTGGATACAGAGAAGCTCTGATGGTTATGGTGCCCGTCTTCTTCAGGTGGTTTCTCCTCTGAAGCCCTTTTGTATAACAGCATTCACCATTTCTGTCCCTCAAGCTGCTTGGGTCAGTTTATTACGTGTAACTGCATTCCTGGAAAGTAGTATCTCCAAGTATGTATAAATTCATGCATGCACCTTTGTGTGAGTACCAAATTGCAAATAGATTGCCATATTAGGTAGTAGGGTCAAAGGTCATGTGTGTACTGTTGATTACTACAGGGCTCGTCATTACATCTGTGGTTGGTTGGGATGGGAAGAACACTTGGACACCCAGGGGACTGTCTGAATCAGGGAACTGTTTGAATTATGCAGTCAAATTTGAAGAACAGTGGTTTCTAGATCTGCTGCTGTGTAATTTGTATTTCATTGGGTTTGCGTTCTCTCTGCAAGGTGTGTAATCATCAGTTTGCAACAGCTGTACTTGTTTGGCATCAGGAAGTCATTGGATGAACAAGTCATGCTGTGCATGGATGGCAAAGTAGCTGGGTGCTACGTAATTACATTTGGTAACATGTTCATCTGCCATGCAGCTCCATCAGCTGTCCATAAGATCCCTGAGAAGCGAGTACCATCAATACATTAAGATTTTAACGTGTGTCTGTCTGTGTGTGTGTGTGTCTGTGAGTGACGGAAGTGGGATGTTCGTGGGGCGGGACTAGACTATAGTGACGCGCGACCTTCGTACTTTAATTTATTTACTGAACCTCGAACTCCGCGAAGAATGTTCGAGAACGTTGGGCCGGGGCATGGGCTGGAATCCAGAATGCAATCGGGCGAGCATAGCAGCAGTTGAAGCTGACGCAATCGGGGAGCAGCAGTTGAAGCGGATGCAATCGGGGAGTAGTAGTCGAAGCGGACGCGATCGGGAGCAGCAGCTGGAGGCGGAGGCAAACGGGGAGCAGCAGTGGAAGCGGATGCCGCAATCGGGCCCGGGAGCAGCAGCCGAAGCGGACGCAAGCGGCGAGCAGCAGCTGAAGCGGACGCAATCGGGGAGAAGCAGCTCTTCAGAGAGCTGTCCGGCGCCGGATTACGCACGGTAGGCGAACAAGGGGGAAGTAGCTGAGCGAGCTCAGCTACTTGTATAATTTTATACGTATATCTTCTAAGATTCGGCATCCCTAATTATTCGATCAGCATGCACCCCTTCACACAAATGAGACAAATTAATTGTCTCTAATTATTTCGGCATGGCTTATGAATAAAAACCTGCCAAATGGTACGGTATTATATACCAATTAGCAGGGGGGAAAATTAATTCAACGTACTTTTTAATTGTCACTGAATTCAATAATCTACATGTCTGAACTAAAAGTTTGTCTACTAGTTTCCTTCCTTGTCTTGATCTTATTGTTCACCAGCAGAACATATTCAGCATAGCGGGTGTGGGACGGTGACAGCCAGGGAATGTAGAATGCTCGGTACAGCCGGTGTGACCTGCAGAGTAGATGTGTTGGTGTAGTACATGTTCACAGTTTTAAGTTTTTAGTTAGCTATATACCTGATTCTACTTTCAATTAAAGTGCAAAGGGCTGGACATTTTGCTTTTAGACCAGACCACAAAGGGTACATTAGAAGCCCAAAGGGCACAAGTGCCCCTATAGGAAAAGTCTAGCCAGAACACTACTCATCTTTTGGCTATAATAAAGGCTCCAGTTTTAACTGTTTCTTTGCTGTGAGTATATTCACTTTAAAAGTTTGATTCCTGGCTTACCAAATGCTTTTAAACAACAGGGAGTACTACAGTGACAACAATTAAGTTTGCCTGCATTTGAATCACTACCTACACTGGTGACTCAGTAGCTATGATGAGGCAAAATGGCCTGACGATGACGAGCGAATGATCCAGAGGAGCACTGATAAGGAGTCGAAACACCCCACCTATTGCTATACTCAGCTGGATAACAATGATAAGCAATTATACAGCTAGTATGATTATGACCGCCAGTCGGATTAACAGCAGTTTTCCAGTGATGAGCAACTTTCCTAATCAACAGATGAGCTGCCATTAGATTCAGAGATTGACATTTGCTAATGCAGCTGATGACTTGTCTGGGACTCGACATCGGACTCGTGGTGCACGGGGTAAACAGTTTCCCCATTTCCTCATTTCCCATTCCCAAACCTACTTTTAGAGTGACCCAAAAGGTGGAGAAGGCGGACACAAGACACCTTTACTTACTCCATGTACGTACTCACATTCACAACGTCTCATGCTATAGAGCTCACCTTGCTGCATCCAGGAACGGGTATCTGGCAATTATCTGCCATGTCTCCTTGTCCTGGGCGTACCGTGGTTCCATTGCCGTGGCAACAGGTAAGTCTAAATCCACTAGAAAGTGACATCTCTCCACATCAAACTGAAGGAGGGGATAGGGATGGCTGAAAGTGTTGCAAATAAATCCACAGGGAAAAAGAATCTAGTATTTGGCTAGAATTCAAACTGATCTGGAGTACCACGTGCTCTTCTCACTAAGCCACTTGAACAGAGACAAACAATCCTTTAGGGCTAGACCGTTAGAAACCTCAGTTTAATTCTCAAAAAGTATACGTAAGTGGAAAAGATCATACATAGTTCTGGCATCTTGAAAATCAAGCAGCGATCAAGGGCAACAGACATGTAGCAATCGAAATGCATGTTTTAGTTTCTTTAGTGTAGTGTATGTGGGGGTACAGGTGACGTATGTGTACTACTCGAGAGAAGTTGCTAAGACAGGCACTGTCTTGATTGCTGTCGGTGGCTGAGATTGCCCAAGATGCCACTGAGTCGTTCTTCTCAATCACTCACGTATCTGGAGAGCTCCTCCTGGTTCATGTCATTCATGTGGTTGGGGATGACCCAGGTAGCATTCCTGTGAGGGCTGTATGGTTGCGGAAGTTGGCCATGGAAATCGGAGCGAATGAAACGCAGTTTCCACCTGTGGAGGAGGGAGCCTTGCATGCCACCCAGCTAGTGAATGAGACTTCACAGGTCTGTGACTGCTGGTCTGGGAATGAGACTACACAGGTACATGAATGAGACTATGCCAATCTGTGACTGAGTCTGTGATGAGACTATATGCTGGTCAGTGAATGAGACTATGCTAGTTCTGAATGAGACTATACCAGTCTGTGAATGAGACTATGCCAGTTTGTGACTGAGACGATGCCGCTCTGTGAATGAGACCACACAGGTCTGTGAATGAGACTATGCTGGACTGTGCATGAAACTATATCGGTCTACGAATGAGATTATGTCGGTCTGTGAGTGAGACTATGCTGGTCTGTGAATGACTCTCAAATTGAGACTATTTGGGGGTCTATATTGGCATGGGAATGGAGCTACTTTGGTATGGGGATTACTTGGCCTGAAAATAAGGTTCAGAATAGCCTCATTCCCAGGCCTCTGCCCAGAGTTTATCTCCCAGCTATGGAGAAAACTGGGAGATAATATCTGGGCAGAAGCCGGGGATGAGGCTAGGTTCAGAATGAGATGAGGAGATCTGTGAATGAGTGAAAGTCTGTAAAGTCTCCAGACATGTCTCACTTTTCATCAGGGAGGAAGAAGCTGCTGGGGAAGCGGTGCCACTCCTTCCCCACACAAATGTTGACCTCTTTAAGTTGTCTTACTGCCATGCCCGCCTCATCCATATGGAGTGTTTTATACACATCCAAGGGAGCATGGTATCCTTGAGGAGGGAGGGAGGGAGGGAGGGGAGAGGAAGGGTGAAATGGGCAGCGAGGGAGAGAGGGTGGGAGGAAGGGAGGGAGGGATGGAGGGAGGGAGGTGGGAGGGAGGGGAGGGAAAGAGGGATGGGAAAGGAGAGCAGGAGAGGGAGGGAGGGAGGGAAAGAGGGAGAGAGGGTGGAGAGTGGGGGAGTGGGGGGGGGGGGGGGGGGGGGGGGGGGGGGGGGGGGGGGAGGAAGATGCAGATAGGAGTAATAAGTCACATGGGTGTGCTCTGCGATGGGAGGAGGAGGGGTTCAAAGCTCACCTGTGTAGAGTGCATAGGCTCTGGACAAAGAGAGAAGTACATGAATCAAGCACGTCAGCAGAGGCAGCCATGACAGCAGCGCCCTTGACAACTTCCTGAGAGATTTTGGCAGTTTCAGTAGCCCCCACACCACCGGCATCACATCCTGGAGAACAATAGCACTCACACATCACTCAACTTTGTTAGCAATACTATTTCACAGTTCTCATCACTTCACCAGTGCAACACTATACAGAACACTTCCCCGTCATAGACTCATTCCCAGGCCTCCGCCCAGCATTTGTAACTTGGTTTGTGTAGGGCAGGGCCTGAGAATGAGGCTATTTCTGTTACATAGCCCCCAAAATAATCAAGACCGTATCAGTACAACTGTGGTTAGCAACACAATGTGTAACCTTGTAGTGGCAGGGACTCTGACAAAATCCCCTTGTGACATCTTTACTTACAGAACAACACAGTAAGCCACACCCACTTCCACAATAGGGTCTCTACATAGTCATAATCCAAGGGTATGTGAGGGTAGTGTATAGGAGGTGAGGAGGGGAGAGTGCATAAAAATGTGATTATTACAGCAACGGGTCTATAGACCCCTACTCTCTTGTACACACTCCCTCCTCTACTCACTCCCCTCCTTTCCTCCAACGTACATTTATGTATGCACACTCCCCTATTCTCTTCCTGCATACACTCCCCTACATCCCTCCTCTCCCACCTCTCCTCCTATACGCACTCCCTTACATGTACATACCCCTCCCTCCTCTCCTCCTATATGCACTCCCTACATACCCCTCCCTCCTCTCCTCCTATACGCACTCCCCTACATACCCCTCCCTCCTCTCCTCCTATATGCACTCCCTACATACCCCTCCCTCCTCTCCTCCTATACGCACTCCCCTACATACCCCTCCCTCCTCTCCTCCCATACGCACTCTCCTACATACCCCTCCCTCCTCTCCTCCTATACGCACTCCCCTACATACCCCTCCCTCCTCTCCTCCCATACGCACTCCCCTACATACCCCTCCCTCCTCTCCTCCCATACGCACTCCCCTACATACCCCTCCCTCCTCTCCTCCTATACGCACTCCTCTACATACCCCTCCCCCCACCTCTTGATCCTCCTATACACACTCCCTCCTGAACTTACTGGCAAGAGCCGGACTGACATGGCTGCACTCAGGCAGAACAGCGGGTAGATGGGAAACAGAAACCGTTCTTCCTGCGAGAGGGAGAGAGTACACAGTTATGGTTGGTACCTTGTGGGGCCTGGTGAAGTTATGGCTGGTATCTTGTGGGGCCTGGTGAAGTTATGGTTGGTACCTTGTGGGGCCTGGTGAAGTTATGGCTGGTATCTTGTAGGGCCTGGTGAAGTTATGGCTGGTACCTTGTGGGGCCTGGTGAAGTTATGGCTGGTATCTTGTAGGGCCTGGTGAAGTTATGGTTGGTACCTTGTGGGGCCTGGTGAAGTTATGGTGGCTACCTTGTGGGGCCTGGTGAAGTTATGGTTGGTACCTTGTGGGGCCTGGTGAAGGTATGGTTGGTACCTTGTGGGGCCTGGTGAAGGTATGGTTGGTATCTTGTGGGGCCTGGTGAAGTTATGGTTGGTACCTTGTGGGGCCTGGTGAAGTTATGGCTGGTACCTTGTGGGGCCTGGTGAAGTTATGGTTGGTACCTTGTGGGGCCTGGTGAAGGTATGGTTGGTACCTTGTGGGGCCTGGTGAAGGTATGGTTGGTACCTTGTGGGGCCTGGTGAAGTTATGGTTGGTACCTTGTGGGGCCTGGTGAAGTTATGGCTGGTACCTTGTGGGGCCTGGTGAAGTTATGGTTGGTACCTTGTGGGGCCTGGTGAAGTTATGGTGGCTACCTTGTGGGGCCTGGTGAAGTTATGGTTGGTACCTTGTGGGGCCTGGTGAAGGTATGGTTGGTACCTTGTGGGGCCTGGTGAAGGTATGGTTGGTACCTTGTGGGGCCTGGTGAAGTTATGGTTGGTACCTTGTGGGGCCTGGTGAAGTTATGGCTGGTACCTTGTGGGGCCTGGTGAAGTTATGGTTGGTACCTTGTGGGGCCTGGTGATGTTATGGCTGGTACCTTGTGGGGCCTGGTGAAGAAGATGAGTATCCATATCAGCATGGGCTGCACTGCCTTCCTGGACTCCTTGCTGGCGAAGGAGCCCAACCCTGGAGGGGGAATGATCGAGGTCCTCATTTCAGACTTAAAGTAGCGTATGTCATAAACTTTGCGCCAAAAATATTGGGCTCATCCTCTGAGAGGGGTGTGGTGTTCCAGTCAATACACTGGCCAGCTGTATGTCTTTCCTTGGCAAACAACTGAAGAATTGCCCAGCGATTTGAATTTCTACCTGCAGTTTCTTAGCACTACTTCCTGATGACAGCAATTCTATTCTCATAACTGCCCATCAACAGCACCAATATGAATACAGAGATGCACTCAAAGACTACAAGTCCTTAGTCGCGTGCCCAGACCCTCTCTGTGCGTATGAGGGTCTGGGAATGAGACTAACAAGTCCTATGAGCCTGGTAACTTAGCCTCGTACCCAGTCCCACGCCCAGCTTTCCGTCGCTTGCAGTATACACTTCCGGTCTTTCTACCCTTTTCTACCCTTGACGTCACTCACGTGAGGAAATGTACCAGGCCCTCCCCGCTTTACTGTACAGCAAGCGACGGAAAGCTGGGCGTGGGACTGGGAACGAGGCTACTGGTAACTTACGTACATGCACTTTATCACCTGCCATAGGTATATATTCCTCCAAAAGGAAACAAGATTTGGCTTGTAAGCTCACACGATGACAAACAGTTACGTACGGTCAGTGTTGTCCACCTGGTCTGTAGCTATTGATACCCAGGCTTTGGCTCAGAGCGCATACTTATTAAAATAGACCTTGCATATATAGCCTCGTTCCCAGGCCATCGCCTTTTGTCGCTTCAAATTTTTATTCGCATGTGGGAGAGCCTGGAACGAGGCTAGATCTTGCACACAATACACAATGATATGATACTGATATGGTTGCATTTTGTGACAATTAACATCCATGCAAGCGGACTCACTTCTTCCACTGTACGCAAGTAAAGTGGAGTTAGATTAACTGTAACCATGAGTAGCCTCTTCCAATACTCACTACCAGAGCATCCGTAAAGACCTGAAGAAGAGGGATGACACACCTTATCACCCTCACCCCACTGCTCCCCCGTCCCTTTCCCTCCCTCACCACCTCTCTTCCTCTCTAATCCTCCCTCCTATCTCACCCTCCACACCTTATCACTCTCACACCCTCTGCTCCCCCCTCCCCCATCCCCTTCCCCTACTCGTCAATCTATTCCTCTCTCATGATCATCCCTTTCTAACCCGCCCTCCTATCTCACTCTCCAGGCCTTATCACTCTCACCCCTTCTGCTCCCCCCTACCCTCATCACCCCTCTTCCTCTCTGAAGGGTGAGACAGGAGCACAGATTAGAGAGGAATGAGACGTGGTGGTGGTGGTGGGGGGGGGGGGGGGGGGGGGGGGGGGGGGGGAACGGGGGGAGCAGAGGGGGTGAGGGTGATAAGGTGTGGAGGGTGAGATAGGAGGGCAGATTAGAGAGGGATGAGAGAGGAAGAGAAGTGATCAGCGGGGATGGTGGGTATGGAGGGTAGGCTATGAAGAACCCACTGATATCTGAGCTAAAGCTGGTACAACCAAGGGCGTATCAAGCCGCCGAAGGCGGGTAGGGTCGATGCGCCTTTGGTACAACACAAATATCTTGAGTTGGTCACCTCAGACTCAATCAACAGGGGGGCAAGGAGAGCCAGAATAAAAACAACATTCAAATTCAGGAAGCCGTTGATGAAATAGAAGGACCACGATTCCACACCTGTAAAATAGAATGGAAGACACCACCATCATGGTATGATTCATTGCTCACCAAGAGCAGATGCACATATGTTTCCGGGGGGGGGGGGGGGGGGGGGGGGGGGGGGGGGAAGAGCCAAAATTGCGACCACATCGAAGAACTTCACAGGCTCCTCGCTTATTTCACAGGGAATGAAGTAGTTTCGAGCCTAGACTCTCCACCCGCTACTAAATAATTTAGGAGTGGATGGGAGGGTCTGAGACTGAGATTAGGGAACAAAGTAGCCTGGAACAAGGCTAATCAAAGTGTGAGTACAATGTCACTGCTGTACAAATATCATTACTGTGGCAAAGCCAGATCAGTTAAATTATCATCTCCCAGTGATCTACTATTAGTGTACCTACTCTATTATCATGAAATCTAGTCTGAGGTTTACATCCTGATGGGAGCTGGACGGAGGTAGATTGTGATATGTACGTACGAGTGAGGGAAGTCATGCTAGGGTTAGTATGGACTATTATACATGCGACCTATTGTGCGAGTGCCATTATACCCTTTGACCTCCAGGTCAATGAATATCATTGGCCAGATCCGGTCAGGTGATACTAATCAGTTAAGTTGAAACATGGCTGCCAGTAGTAAACAAAGGACAAAGCGGGTGAGAGTAAGACTTTGCACAACTATGCAGTTGCTAAAGAAGTACTGGATGCTTGCTCAAGAGTGCAGGAAGACTTGAACAGCTATTCTAGGAATGGTGCCACTCAGTTTCTGAAAGATGAAAGATTCTTCCAGGGGAAATTAGCTGAGAAACTTGATTCCCATTGTCTTGACTATGATTTTCCAATGTTGGGACTCGGATTGCCAATGTCTTCATGTAGAGTAGAGTATCGGCTTCATCTGCTATAGATAAAAGATTGGTACGTATTGATGCCCTAGTTGAAAATAGAAATAGAGGGAAGTCCTGGTTGAGATTCAAGAAGCAAAGAATGACAACAAAGTATGGCAATAAGTACAATCCCACTTCAGTACAAGATCAGCTGCTCCGTTTGGTGGTGCAGACACAGTTGGAAGGTGGACTGGGAATGTTCATCTGGATTGGAGACCGGGAAGATATCGGTAGCTTCGATATTTTCTTGACCGAATTTGTGTTCCGGCTTGTCGACGTATTCATACGGAAACAAATGACATAGAGACTATCCATGAGGAAGTGAGAATGCGGTTAGGTTTACAATATCAAGAACTGGCTGACATAAGCATGAGATTCACAGGGATACGTATTGACAGAATGGCTATTGGCACGG
>OZ007509.1:14067487-14135767 GCA_963931865.1 Axinella damicornis | reverse complement strand
ATGAAGAACCCCACTGATATCTGATGCTAAAGCTGGTACAACCAAGGGGCGTAATCAAGCCGCCGAAGGCGGTAGGGTCGATGCGCCTTTGGTACAACACAAATATCTTGAGTTGGTCACCTCAGACTCAATCAACAGGGGGGGCAAGGAGAGCCAGAATAAAAACAACATTCAAATTCAGGAAGCCGTTGATGAATAGAAGGACCACGATTCAACACCTGTAAAATAGAATGGAAGACACCACCATCATGGTATGATTCATTGCTCACCAAGAGCAGATGCACATATGTTTCCGGGGGGGGGGGGGGGGGGGGGGGGGGGGGGGGGGGGGAAGAGCCAAAATTGCGACCACATCGAAGAACTTCACAGGCTCCTCGCTTATTTCACAGGGAATGAAGTAGTTTCGAGCCTTAGACTCTCCCACCCGCTACTAAATAATTTAGGAGTGGATGGGAGGGTCTGAGACTGAGATTAGGGAACAAAGTAGCCTGGGAACAAGGCTAATCAAAGTGTGAGTACAATGTCAACTGCTGTACAAATATTCATTACTGTGGGCAAAGCCAGATCAGTTAAATTATCATCTCCCAGTGATCTACTATTAGTGTACCTACTCTATTATCATGAAATTCAAGTCTGAGGTTTACATTCCTGATGGGAGCTGGACGGAGGTAGATTGTGATATTTACGTACGAGTGAGGGAAGTCATGCTAGGGTTAGTATGGACTATTATACATTGCGACCTATTGTGCGAGTGCCATTATACCCTTTGACCTCCAGGTCAATGAATATCATTGGCCAGATCCGGTCAGGTGATACTAATCAGTTAAGTTGAAACATGGCTGCCAGTAGTAAACAAGGACAAAGCGGGTTGAGAGTAAGACTTTGCACAACTATGCAGTTGCTAAAGAAGTTACTGGATGCTTGCTCAAGAGTGCAGGAAGACTTGAACAGCTATTCTAGGAATGGTGCCACTCAGTTTCTGAAAGATGAAAGATTCTTCCAGGGGAAAATTAGCTGAGAAACTTGATTCCCATTGTCTTGACTATGATTTCCAATGTTGGGACTCGGATTGCCAATGTCTTCATGTTGAGTTAGAGTATCGGCCTTCATCTGCTATAGATAAAAGATTGGTACGTATTGATGCCCTAGTTGAAAATAGAAATAGAGGGAAAGTCCTGGTTGAGATCAAGAAGCAAAGAATGACAACAAAGTATGGCAATAAGTACAATCCCACTTCAAGTACAAGATCAGCTGCTCCGTTTGGTGGTGCAGACACAGTTGGAAGGTGGACTGGGAATGTTCATCTGGATTGGGAGACCGGGGAAGATATCGGTAGCTTCGATTATTTTCTTGACCGAATTTGTGTTCCGGCTTGTCGACGTATTCATACGGAAACAAATGACTAGAGACTATCCATGAGGAAGTGAGAATGCGGTTAGGTTTACAATATCAAGAACTGGCTGACATAAGCATGAGATTCACAGGGATACGTATTGACAGAATGGCTATTGGCACGGAGATACAACACCAACGGCTCTACATACGAGTGTGGATTATTGACCCCAAATACAGGGACGTGGGATGTCAACCAGATTGGATCACACCCACAACAGAAGCAGGAGATATTCGCTTTAGCATGGATACTAGAGAGAGTAGGGACCGCGGGTATCGGACAGATGTCAGAATCACCTATCAAAAGCAAAGGAAGAGCGACACGAAAAACAGAAACAACAAAAAAAGAGTGCAAGTAAACCCTGAAGATGGCACCTTCATTTCAAAATGAGAAACTTTTGCAGGAAGCTGGTGGTTGTCTTATACATCTGTGTAGCTACAAACTAAATTATAATGAAAAATAATAATATGAACCCTAGCTATATAAAAGTGACAGTCTGCATGCAGTATGCAAAAGCTCCAGCCACTCCCACAGTGATGCACATATTCAACTGGGCTGCAAAGGAACAGCAAACACCCGTGGGATTGCAGCACTACTCAACGTGTTTAGCAGCTGCCAGCACTGCAGCTGGTCATGTCACTGAAGGCTAGCAGTTCAGCATCAGCTGCTAGCACTGTATGCAGCTGGTCATGTCACTGAAGGCCTAGCAGTTCAGCATCAGCTGCTAGCACTGCATGCAGCTGGTCATGTCATGGAAGGCTAGCAGTACAGCATCAGCTGCTAGCACTGCATGCAGCTGGCCATACATATGTCATGGAGGGCTAGCAGTACAGCATCAGCTGCTAGCACTGCATGCAGCTGGCCATACGTATGTCATGGAGGGCTAGCAGTACAGCATCAGCTGCTAGCACTCATGCAGCTGGCCATACATATCTCATGGAGGGCTAGCAGTACAGCATCAGCTGCTAGCACTGCATGCAGCTGGCCATACGTATGTCATGGAGGGCTAGCAGTACAGCATCAGCTGCTAGCACTGCATGCAGCTGGCCATACGTATGTCATGGAGGGCTAGCAGTACAGCATCAGCTGCTAGCACTGCATGCAGCTGGCCATGTTATGGAAGGCTAGCAGTACAGCATCAGCTGCTAGCACTGCATGCAGCTGGCCATGTCATGGAAGGCTAGCAGTACGGCAGCTGCCAGCACTGCTGCTAGCCTTCAACTACAGTGCTGGCATGCAGCTGCTATGTACTACGTAGCTGCTAGCCATCAGTGACATGACTATAGCAGTTTTAGCTAACCTCGTTCCCAGGTCTTCGGTTTGCGTTGACAATAATACATGGATGCGGAAGAGCGGCAAAGAACGTTTTTCGCGCGCCGCTCTTCCGCATCTGTCAACACAATGCAAACCAAAGAACAGAAAAACTGGGTAGGCCTGGGAACAAGGCTACAGTTCGGAGTAGTCTCAAGCCCAGAGCCCCCCCCCCCCCCCCCCCCCCCCCCACCCCCCCCACACACACACACACACACACACAAGTACACACACAACCACTCCTAAAGCAAAACAAAACAAAATATCGTTTTAGGAGCAGATGACTATAGGGAGAGTACAATGTCAAATAATTATTGTGTGTGAAGCCGTGATCTAGTACTCTATTACCGTGATTCACGTGTGAGATTTAGTGTATACATAACTCCATCTTCGTGTTCACCATCACTGTATACACTAACCTTTTCGTGGTCGTGATCAGCCTCATTCCTGGCTAATGCTAGGTTGTGATAAGTACAAGCAGAATAAGTGAGGGAGGCTCCGAAATGTATAATTACAAACATTTCCTCTCTATTGTGAGTGCTAGTTGTTATGTCCTTTGACCTCTACATATCCGGTCAGGTAATGGCCTATATGGCTAGATACTAATTGTTATCAGTTCAGTCCAAACATGGCAGCTACTCCTGATGTTGGTAAAGATAAAGCTGAAGCTAAAGCCGAAGCTAAAGCCGAAGCTAAAGCCGAAGCTGAAGGTCACTATGAAGTACTAGCTAAAGGAATAATAGATGCTTGCTCAGGTGTGCAGGAAGACATGGACAAGTTTTCCAAGAATGCTGCTAAACAGTTCCTGAAAGATGAAAGATTCTTCCAGTGGAAAGTAGCTGAGAAACTTGATCCCCAACGTCTTAATTTTGACCTGGAGTATCGGCCTTCATCCATTAGAGATGGAAAAACGGTACGTATCGATGCCCTAGTTGAAAACAATGGAGGGAAAGTCCCGGTTGAGATGAAGAAGGAAAGAAAGACAACAAAGTATGGTGGTGAGTACAGTCCTACGTCAGTACAAGATCAGCTGCTCCGTCTGGTGGTGCAGACACAGTTGGAAGGTGGACTGGCTATGTTCATCTGGATTGGAGACCACAAAGATATCGGTAGCTTGAATGATTATCTTCACAGACAATATGTGCTGTCTTGTCATGATATTCATACAGAAACAAATGACATGGAGACTATCTACGAGAAAGTGAGAATGCAGTTAGGTTTCAAACGCAATCAACGACTGATCGAAGAATATGGTGAACAACCAGTTACTGCCATGAGATTCACAGGGATACGTATCTACAGAATGGCTATTGACACGAAGATACAAGACCAACAGCTCTACATACGAGTGTGGATCATTGACCCCAAATACAGGGACGTGGAATACCAACCAGATTGGATCACACCCACAACAGAAGCAGGAGATATTCGCTTTAGCATGGATACTATTGAGCAGACGAAACACGACCATTACACAAATGTCAATATCATCTATGAAACAACACAAAAACAGAAAAAAAGAAAAAGTAAACCCTGAAGACGGCACCTTCATTTCAAAATGAGATAATTAAAAACAGAAAAAAGAGTGTTATACTAAACCCTGAAGAAGGCACCTTCATTGCAAAAAAGCTGGTGGTTGTCTTTATACATCTGTGTAGCTACAAACTAAATTATTGGGGCGAGAGTGACATAGACAAGTTTGTTGTGAATTATTTTTACATATAATATTATTTCTGTATAGTTGTGTATCGTTTTGGAACTAACACATGACAGAAGAACACACAAGATAAGAGGAGGAAGCGATTTACGACATGATGTACGATACAAAATATGTAGTACGCTCCCTGCATGGGGGGTGTAGTCAAGTGATCGCATCCTAGGGGGTAAAAATGCTAAAATGATTGTCCTGGGGGTATAAATGGCAGATTAATTGTGTCCCATGGGGGTAGAGGAACATTTTAAGTGAGTCCCAGGGGGACTATATGTTGCTATTTTGCTGTCCTGGGGGGGGGGGGGGGGGGGGGGGGGGGGGGGATTAAAATCTGTTCCTCTGCAGAGGGTGTACGACTATTTATGGAATAGCCCAAATTGCAAGTGAACCATGAAAAGTGTACTTCTTAAAATCGTGTTAATAGTCTACCTGATCGATGGACGATGGCGACAACACAGACGGAGACCATTCATGGACCCACCTATTCATTGGCTAGAGTGATGGGCGAACTACGAACAGTCTAACCAGGCTCTGCACCTCCTCGCCTGTGGCGACAGCAAACTGGACGAAGAGACTTACGTCAGACCTGTACATATCCTACAGAACACATGGTGTGCTAGACCAGTGTGCAGCATGCATATAGGTCCCTGTGTTGTGCATATGTGTCTCTGGAATGATTTCTGTCACCTCAGTCATGTGTATGCAAATACTCCATGTTGTGCATAATTTGCACTGCAGTGCGGTACGATGTCCAGAAATGAATGCAAAGTTTCATACGTTATGGGTCATTCCATGTCAAATCAACACAAAAAAAAAATCCTGACCTCTTCCAATTTTGACGAAACTTGGTGAGCGTGTTAGTTCTATTAGGAAACCACTGCACACCAAATTTCAGCTTCTGAAGTGTTATAGCTTTTCAACTGTAACAAATTTAATTTTCGCCTCAGGTGCCCGTTTAAGACCGCGTGCCATGACTGAAATACCCATATCTTCAGATGTGATCAACGTAGAGAGTTGCAACAAGGAGTTTCTCGAAGCTCTTGAAAGGCTCTTTCATTTGGCATATAATAATGTGATGTTTGATCTCATTAAAGTTCAAAGGTTATGTAATCTGACCTTTGACCTTGGTTCTGGAAAAACGAAAGTTTTAATTTTTTTCAAACTTTTTTTACAAAGACCTTGAACCTAAATGTGTTTATTCACCAAGTTTTAATTTGGGACTACAATGGGAACAGCAGCTATAGACCAAAATGTAGTAGCATGTACGAAATATGTGCACATAGATAATGGGTCCAAAACCCATCATGTTTACTAACCTGCCTAGTTTTATTAATTTCTGAACCAACTTAAGCTCTTCAGTTGCAGCTCAGCTTGCTGTCTGTGTCAGTGTGTACGTGCGACCTTTTCGTAGCATTGCTTTTTTAACTGGCTTCACTTGCTTCAGCTACTGCACTGGGAAAAATAATAATGTTATAGTGGTTACTCTGTTTTCAGTGAACTCCCATGCGCTGCAAAGGCAGGTTACACTAGCAGAGAATCAATTACATTTCTGGTTAATGAGCCAAACAATGGATACATCAGATGGATGCATAACTAACTGGCTGAGTAGCTACCAAGCACGTGCATACTATAATCTTTAGCTGGTAGACAAGAGTCTGCCTTGCTTTTATGGAAACGTTTGTTCTTTATGAAGCATGACAGAATTTGATGGAGTGGCTCTTTGGAATGGTGGATGGTAGACATGTTTGTCCATTCTCTTCATGGTACTTACCAGTCAGGTATGCATCATGCAGTGTGCCCCCACATTCACCTACATGAGCACTGCTGTTAACATGTTGTGCAGAGGTCTGACAGTCGCTATGACACCTCCGTTCGTGTTAGCGTAGCGCAGCACAAGACAGTTCCCTCTTCATGGACATGCTTGTCTCAATCACTACATCTGCATGAGTCCGGTGTAGCTCCTTACTCTGACTAGTTCGTCACTAGCCACCTGAACATGCACATGCAGCTACACTTATGCTTAGGTGTCAGGATAAGTTACTAATGTAGGGCTTATTCAGGCTCTCACCAACGAGCAAGGTTCAAAATAACCATAATGTTATAGCGGTTATTCTGTTTTCAGTGAACTCCCATGCGCTGCAAAGGCAGGTTACACTAGCAGAGAATCAATTACATTTCTGGTTAATGAGCCAAACAACGGATACATCAGATGGATGCATAACTAACTGGCTGAGTAGCTACATGTGTACCAAGCACGTGCATACTCTGCTGAAATTTGGTGTGCAGTGGTTATGAGATATACCATTGGATGCTGTGAAGATCAGCTGCACAAGTACTATAGGGCACATGAACTCATCATACATCCAGTTGCAAGCATTCTTTTTGATGAAAAACCTTGCAGATGGTAATTGCAGTATTTAGCTAAGTCTTTTTCTCTCAACCTAATGATGATCATGGCCTACAACCAAGAAGTATACCTGACTGAGGAAGTCCAAATTTAGTGTGGAGTGGTCTCTCAATTAATGTTTTGTAGCCTGACCTTTGACCTTGGTTCTGGAAAAACAAGTTTTGAATTCCAACTTTATTTACAAAGACCTTGAACCTACATGTGTTTATTCACCAAGTTTTAATTTGGGACAACAATGGGAACAGCAGCTATAGACCAAAATGTAGTAGCATGAATACAAAAACGTGTACATGCTACTACATTTTGGTCTATAGTTGCTGTTCCCATTGTAGTCCCAAATTAAAACTTGGTGCATAAACACATTTAGGTTCAAGGTCTTTGCAAAAAAAAGTTTGAAAAAAATCAAAACTTTCGTTTTTCCAGAACCAAGGTCAAAGGTCAGATTACATAACCTTTGAACTTTGAATAGATCAAACGTCAAACTATTATATGCCAAATGAAAGAGCCTTTCAAGAGCTTCGAGAAAATCCTTGTTGCAACTCTCTACGTTGATCACATCAGAAGATATGGGTATTTCAGTCATGGCACACTGTCTAAAATGGGCACCTGAAGCCAAAATTAAATTTGTTGCAGTTGAAAAGCTATAGCAGTACAGAAGCTGGAAGTTTGGTGTGCAGTGGTTTCTTAATAGAACTAACAGGCTCACCAAGTTTCGTCAAAATCGGAAGAGGTCAGGATTTTTTTGTGTTGACTTGACACGGAATGACCCATATATTGCATGGGCCAGATTTACAGTATGGGAGACATATTGACAACACTCAGAGCAAGCCACACTCGACTATATATGACTACGGGGCTCGCAATCACTCACACTCGGCCAATCACACAGGAAAATATTGTTACAGGAATACTTCTTACCATACAAGTCTGGACCGCCCTTCCCAAGCACATTGTAGCGGAGGATGTTTAAAGGAGCCAGTACAAACTTCCCATAGTAGAGAGAGTCTACAGCAGCCAAGGGAGCCTGTAGTCGGGGGGAACAGGGCATTAGAACACGAGTGAGCATGCACTGAGATTTGTGCATGAAAATGACGTTAAGTAATATTTAAACAACCAGTTTGTAGTGCATTTATGGGGTTTTAGTGCACGAGGGCAATACAGTTAACGGTCGAGGGTGAGATAATGCACAAGCCAAAGGCGAGTGCATTGTGTCAATCACTGACCCAAAACAGCCATTGGTCTTTAAAGTGTCCATTATGCACACTAAAACAAATATGCAATTTAATGTTCAGTCATGTGATCAAATGTGAGGCGTCCGATTCGTTGAGGGACGTGAGTATGATGAAGTTAAGGAGCATGCACATGCATATGTAGCATGTATAGACCCTATTTGGCTTTGGCCATACCTGTCCCCTGAATGGCCACTCAATTACATACGTACAGCACATGTATACAGACAGCACATGTATACAGACAGCACATGTACATGTATACACATGATCAGGAGCGCATGAGCCGCCAAAGGCGGCTCATGCGCTCCTGACATGATACACACCACCTACAGCATGTTTTAGTCAGATTGTTTGGTACTGACAACCACAAGTGATTGCAAATAGGAAAACTGCCGGACAGTACGTGTTGTTCCAAAACAGGTAAGAAGGTGGCACCGTGTTTGAATGCATGAAGTTGCAGTATACGTTGTCTCATTCCCAGGCCACGCAGGACCCAGGAACGAGGCCATGGTATATACTTACTGCTATGATTATGAAGCTGAACACAGACCAGAATATGAACAGCAATGGCCTCTTCTGAGAGAAGATGATGTCAAAGGCAACAGGCAACCTGCACGTGGAGGGTACAGAGAGCACTCAATGACTCTAACTCAGTGAATAGTATACTCGGCATTATATTGAACTACCAACAGTTACTATTTGACAACTCCTTATACTATTTTATGTACAGTATGTGACGGGGAGGTCCCTGGGAATGAGGCTACTAGTAGGTGTATGGTACATGTACCTCACCACCAAGTGCATGTACAGAAGTTTATGTTATATAGATTAATTATCCCAGGTTGCCATGGTTAAGTGTACTTGTATGTATTTCACATACAGTCATATACCTGAATGTACACACAAACTGATAGCATGATGTCAGCAACATGAGCCTCATCAGAACACAGTATGACTTACCCTATAGCAGCACTGAAGGGCCACCCGACAAGTGCACTGACAGCCGTGGCAAAGATAGCCAGCTGGAGAGAGGAGAGTCACATTTGGGAGATATTCTCTCAAGCAGTAATAGTTCCACTCCCAGACCTGTTGTCCCATTGGTACTGGTCTCATTCCCAGACCAGCCAGTTGGTATAATTATATTGGTTTCAATCCAAGACTAGCCAATTGGTACTGGTGTCATTCCCTGACCAGCCAGTTGGTCTCACAGCCACACGCCTGACATTGGCTACCATGCCTGACACTGCCCAGCTAGCTCTCATAGTCCACTGCCCAGCTCTCACATGTACATCCTCAGTCAGTAACCCTTCCAGCGACTACCCTACCTCATAGTTCTTCTGGAGCCACGCCCCCATGATGATCATGCAGCAGTACATAGAGAAGGAGGAGGGGAGGACCTTAGCCTCGTTCCCAGGCCGCGTGGGAGGAGAGAAGACGTCTTCTCTCCTCCCACGCGGCCTGGGAACGAGGCTAGACTACCCTATACCTCATAGTTCTTCTGGAGCCACGCCCCCATGATGATCATGCAGCAGTACATAGAGAAGGAGGAGGGGAGGTAGGCGGGGGCGGCAATGTACATGCCACAGCTGCCCAGCAGGAACAGCAGAGTCCACCTTGCCACATCCGCCCCATACTTCTGCAACACAGCTCTACGGGAAATCAAGGGAGGGGCTTTTAATGTCACATAAATTACTTTGGAAAACAAGTAAGTGCTTGTTTTCACATAACTGTGCCATTTGATTTCATAATTACCCTGTGGGTATATGCGTAGCATATACGCACATACGTATGTACGCATATACGCATGGGTAAGTACTACACTGGGAACTTCTTGGTTTTCACGCGCAGCAATGGGTAGAGTGATTGCTTTGTCAGTCAGTATGTCTGTCTGTCTGTGTAAACGAAAGTGAAATAGGAATGTTTGAAGCCATTTATTGCAATGTACAAGTTAGAAATGAAAACAACTTGTATATACATGTAGGTACCTCACAAACGAGCTAGCCTCGTTCCCAGGCCATTGCCCAGCCTTTCGTCGCTTAAGCGCGTGGGAGAGCATGGGAATGAGGCTACAAACGAGCGTTGTATGAAGAGCTGTGAAAAGCAAGGTTTTCAATCTCTGTCCAAATTATCGAACAAAATCCCACCTCGATTTAGTAGACCAGGTCAAATGATGTCTTCTATTCGATACATTCATAAAGCACAGCCCGTGCATCTGCAACTGGTGCATGGAGTAAGTACTCTACTGGTCACTTCTTAGTTTTCACGCCTTCAATGGTATATTGGAGCTGGGTGGCACTGACTTTGTCACAGTAGCAAAACTTGAGAGGCTCAAAGTGCATGCCCCCAGACCCCCCTAGCTACACCACTGTCCCGAGACCCCCCCAGCTACACCACTGCCCCCAGACCCCCTTAGCGACATCACTGCCCCCGTACGTACCCCCGTAGCTACACCACTGCCCCCAGACCCCCCTAGCAACATCACTGCCCCGTACCCCCAAAGCGACACCACTGTCCCGAGACCCCCCCAGCTACACCACTGCTCCCAGACCCTCTAGCTACACCACTGCCCCAGACCTCCCTAGCTGCCCCCCCCCCCCCCCTTCCGGGTCCCCCTCCCCCTCTCCCTCGCCCCTCCTCCCCCCTCTCCCTCGCCCCTCCTCCCCGCAGCTACACCCGCCAACCTGTAGAAGTAGAATTCACAGAAGACACACATGATTGCCAGCATGATCCTCAGCATGGAGAAGGCAACCAGCTGTGAAGAAATGCACACAAACAATAGCAATAACAACAACAATAACATTACACTCCTGGAAGGGGAAAAATTGTGCCGCGTAATTAATTAATATAATTAATGTAAATAACTCGTTCCAGTGACAGGAATGGCGCACAAAGATTCTGACTACACCGTCGTGATCGCTGTCCCAACCGTACAATTTTGGTGCTGAAACTCACCTTGGTGGTGGAGATATATATGAGCACTTTTGTCTTGCCGTGGATGCCATTGCTCGAGCGCTCTCTTCGACTTCCGGTGGCAGTACCGTTCTTAGGAAAGGCACACGAAGATTCTGACTACACGCCCGTGATCACTGTCGTTCACTGACGCTTGCATGCCAATACTCACCGAGCTATCATGGCACTCACTTGATGTGTGATAATTGGAACGAACTGACACACTTAGCTTGAGCTACCGTTTAACCGCGGCTACCAGGAGTGCGGTTGCCCCTCGATAACAAAACAAAATAAGCTAATATTCTTAGGACCACGGTGCTATATACACTACCCTCGTTCCCAGGCTCCTTCCCAGCTTTTGTCACTACTGCACAGTATGCGACAAAAAACTGGGGAGGAGCCTGGGAACTAGGCTATCTACACCTCAGTTAACTAGTGTGACTGTGATGTGTTACTACAATGTAACTGACTGTCAGTGCTAATGACTGCATGTGTTAGTGTCTGTGTGTTATGACTGTGATAATGACAGTGTTGATGTCCGAGAATGACTGTATGAGGAGGCTTCTAGTGAGCTCCCTATAGTAAACCCTCAGAAGCACCTTGTTAGCAGTGTTGGTGACCAAGATGGGGAGGAGGTGGAGGAGGAGGTAGCCATAGGAACGAATGGCGTAGGTGGGCGAGTACTCCCAGGTCTGAAACCCACTGCCATACATCAGGTAGTGTGCCTGCAAAAGTCAGTTGAAGAGCGTGTTACTGAGGTTTTCAAGTTGCTGGTCCAAGCAGGGTTTCATACAGGATTTTTAGCTGGGGTGGGGGGGGGGGGGGGGGGGGGGGGGGGTCTGGGGGCATGCTCCAGGAAAATAGATGCTCTGAGATGCTTTCTGGTGGGTTTTTGTCTCGGCGCCGAAGCGCCGAGACACAGTGCTGGGTACGTATACGTCTGTCCACGTCCACGTGCTATATAGCTGGAGCGCATGCGCGACGGATTTACTAACTAGTAATGTGCATGTGGCCGCACCCTACTGTGCTAGAGACTGAAGACACAAACAAGATCATGTGAGATTTCAGCAAGAGAGGCTAAAACAGCAAGAAGTCGGATTACAAGGTATACGCAAGAATGACCGTCTGAGGAGCGCCAAGAATTAACGCAGACTATACAAGCTGACTGAGAAAGGCAGCAGCAAAGAAGGCCTGAACGAGAGTCCGGAACAGAGAGAGCAACGACTACAAGCTGACCGAGAGAGGAGACGGCTAAGAAGGCAACAAGAAACCACTGATCAACGTAGGCAACTTGTAGCTAGCTAGATGCTCGTAGACTACATCAGTATTCCTCCATTGACAATCTAATTTAGGTCTTCTCTTCAAGCCACTTTGTCTGTGTGCTTGCGTATAATCTTACTTTTTTCAGTCCAAGTCAAAGGTATGACCAGTGCGCCTTTCATTGAAGTTTGTCCATTGTATGTGTCTATTGAATTGTGACCTATTTGCCTGTTGACACACTGTAAAGTCTTTCATCAGTATGGCAGCATGCGCCAAGATTTGATCAAATCTCAGAGCTATATAGCTAGCTACCAAGCAAATCTTGTTAAACCATCTGTAGTGTCCAACACTTGTATCAGTCTTGCAAGCAAACCGCCGAGACAATTTTTCAAAAAAGGCGTCTTGTTAACACTATCTGACTACAATTTATTAAGGTAGCATTATACCTTTACCGTTAGGGTACCTTTAAGGTAGCATTATACCTTTACCGTTAGGGTACCTTTAACCGTCGGGGCCCCGACGGTTAAAGGTACCCTAACGGTAAAGGTATAATGCTACCTTAACCCTTTAAGCCCCATTGACGTCTATAGGCGTCATTTAGACCCTATGCACTTGTAGGGCTTCTCGCCAGTCCAAAAAGAGACCAAAAAGTCTTCAGAGGGCCTAGGGACGACTTTAAGGCACGAACTCAAAAATTTGGTCAGATTTCGGCGCGCCTCCCCCACTAAACGTACAAGCGGGGGGGTTTCGAAGGGGGGGCGGCAGCCCCCCCTTCGGCCTGTCGTGGGCGTTTTTTGATTTTAATGAGATTCATTGACCCGAGAATTTTTGATTCTAATGATATTCATAGACCCCACCCAGGGCCTCAAGAAAACCTGCAAATTGGTGGTGTAAGGTGTGCCATCAGTCAGATCTGGCCCAAGTTTAGGAAAATGCTGGGCGAAAATCCGGCTGACATCCACCTTTGACCTCCGATTGCTGGCCTTGTGGGGGGTCATGAATATCATTAACGGTATTGCCAGAGGGGTCTCTCCATGTGTGCGGGCCCCACCAAGTTTGGCCGCTGAGGAGCGAATGCTGTGGGAGAGGAGTACCTACGAAAGTGGTGTGCGCTGAATGCATGAAAATGTGTTGTCTTGGTGGGAAGAATTCGGTGGTTAAAGGGTTAAGGTAACATTATACCTTTACCGTTAGGGTACCTTTAAGGTAGCATTATACCTTTACCGTTAGGGTACCTTTAACCGTCGGGGCCCCGACGGTTAAAGGTACCCTAACGGTAAAGGTATAATGCTACCTTCGGGGCCCCGACGGTTAAAGGTACCCTAACGGTAAAGGTATAGTGCTACCTTAAGCTGTTATATACATCTCACATTACATCAAAATTCTGGGGGGGAATCCCAGAATGTATGCATGTGCATAAGTATGGCCTATGAAAAGGACCTTTGTACTTGAAGTCTAAGCCAGAAATAACAAATTACTGCATGTTCGTTAGATCAATAGCATGCTTGTTTACGGGCAGGACGCTTGCAGCCATGAATATAGAGGGCGAAGGCACATAGCGCACACTCTTTCATCACTCTGCAATCGGAAATCCTCTGTACGTTCCCCCCAGGAACATCATCTGAGAGTCTGGGAACCAGACCCTCTCCGCAGAAGAGTCTGGCTCTCTGCACGAGATTCCAGAAACCAGACCCCATGAAACCCTCTCTGCAGGAGGGTCTGGGTCCAAAACCCTCTGCAGGAGTCGGCCTATCTGCAGGAAGTCTGGGAACCATTCCCTCTTTGCAGGAGAGTCTGGGAACCAGACCCTCTCTGCAGGAGAGTCCATGAACCAGACCCTCTCAGAGGGAACGTCCAGGAACCAAACCCTCTCAGCAGAAGAGTCCGGGAATCAGACTCCTCAGTAGGAGAGTCCAGGAACTAGATTTCTCAGTAGGGGAGTCTAGGAACCAGACGCTCTCAGCGAGAGAATCCGGAACCAGACTCTCTCAACTGGAAAGTTCGGGAACCAGACCCAAACCTTCTCAGCAGGAGAGTCTGCGATCCATACACTCCCTGCAGGAGAGTCCGGGAATTAGACCCTACAGGAGAGTTCACGAACCATACCATGGGACTATATTACCAGACCCTCTCTGCAAGAGAATCCGGGAACCACACCCTCTCTGTTTCCCGGACTCTCCTGCAGAGAGGGTCTGTTTCCCGGGATCATGTAGGATATCCGACTCCCTCGCGCAAACAAAAGGGGGCGTGGTCAGCAGTCACGTGGTGCCACGCCCACTCAATTCCCATGGTGTCACGCCCACCTAAGGGCATATTCGCACACGCTAGCTCGAGAATCATTACGATGTGGTTATTGATCCGGCAGGAAGTAGGGCGATGGGTTAGGGTATACGAAGTGGCTATTGGTCCGGCAGGCGGCTTAGGGTATATTAGGGCCAGGGCCTAGCCTCGTTCCCAGGTCCGCGCGCCGCTTTCGGTTGCACGAAAGACCGTACTGCAAGCGACAAAAAGCTGGGCGGGGCCTGGGAACGAAGCTAGCCAGGGCCGACTGTAAATACGTGCGTTTCCTGTACCTAATGTACTTCCTGCACGCTATATCTACGTCGGAAAATGACAGATCAGATGTAGAGACGATCGTGTGTATTAAACTTACAGCGACGGAACATAATACTTCAATGTGCAGTTAGCTAGGGTTTATTAGGCCTGTGCAGGTTTCAAGTATCTAGCTAGATACTTGAAACCTGCACAGGCCTAACCGAGAATTTTCACGCGAGGTACATGCCGTTGCCTTCCGTAAGCTTATATGCGTAATCGTTTGATCCGTGACTTACAACGGTATTGTCGAGCTAAGCTAGCGCGTGCATACAACTCTTAGGTGGGCGTGACCATGGGAATTAAGTGGGTGTGGGACCACGTGACTGCTGAACACGCCCCCTTTCGTTTGCGCGAGGGAGTCGGATATCCTACATGATCCGTTTCCCGGACTCTCTTGCAGAGGGGGTGTGTTTCCCGGACTCTCTTGCAGAGAGGGTGTGTTTCCCGGACTCTCCTGCAGAGAGGGTCTGGTTCCCAGACTCTCTTGCAGAGAGCGTGTGGTTCCCGGACTCTCCTGCTGCAGGAGAGTCCAGGCTCTCTCTGCAGGAGAGTCCATGCACTCATCCCAGCCCTTCTACAATGCAACGAAAGTCCACAATGCAGTCCATGAGACTGTCCTCACTCACAGGTTCCCAGTAGTTGAACGTCTCATCACAGTCCGAGATGTGCATGCAGAAGGCACTGATCAACCGTACGATGAGCAGCATCCGGAAAACGCCTCCCAAAGTGGGCACCCAGGTGGATTGAAATTTCCTCAGTGATACAGCCATCACGAATCGCGCGCAAAAATTGCTTTGGAGCGGTGCACCGGTGAAAATTCTTGCAAATTGCACTTGCAGCTCTCTCGGTGCCAGTCAGCTGACTTCAAAGGTAATAGTTTCTGGTTAGAGCCCTCCACTGTGACGTCACTATCGTCAGCAGAACCAGGCCATGTGGTCGAGAGTTATTTGAGGACCAGGAGTCTAGGAGAGCTGATTGTGCGCGATGGCGGTGGGAGCTAACTTGACGTCTGCAGGTAAACTTCTGTTGGAGTAGTATTGTGTGGTACAGAGGAGAATGACTCTTCCGAAAAGGAAGAAAACGTTAATTTATGTGAGTATTCTATTAAATGCTCACCAGTCCGCGGTCAGTCCCACTTGGGCTCGTGAAATGAGATTGCCTAATGGCACGTCTTTTTGCTGTAAAGTATGACAACCTGTCCTTAAAGTTGCATTGAGCAGTCATGTTATGACACAAAATTGAAATGAGCTATAATTTTATTGTGTCACTAGCCTAGTTCCAAGGCCCCTGCGTAGCATTTTGTTGCATTGTAGATAAGTGTAGAAGGGCTGGGATGATTTATTGTGCGATTGAACGTCACTGCACAAGTGGTGGTCTTTCCAATAACCACCGTACTTTAGAACTGCGACCCGGATTGTGACCCCATATACGGCAGTTGTAGGTATGGCATGTGTGTGCCTTGCTGTAATTCTACCTATTGTGCAAAAAAAAGTCACAGTCGCTGTACATGTAGATGGGCTAGGGTCGCCGGCAATTTACCAGTATGGTCATGTGGTCACGGGCAGTGTTTGGACAATTATGACCTGGTCACAGCTCTGAGTATACTGTATATGGTGCGTATTGGGGTGACCACCGCCTGAGGTCGAGAGAAGGGTAGATAGAATGCAGAATGACTTACCGCAAATCTGCAGAGCGAAGCTGGAAAATCGAGTGCTCATTAGCTGCACGGTAGCTAAGTATTTTCAGTGTCTGTCAAAAGTAATTAGTGTCAAGAACACTTCACAGTGTCATGGAAAAAGGTCGTTTTGGTGGTCAGTCTGGCCGGTTTTCAATGGGGCCATTGAACAGCTGTCTTGATGTCTCAGCTAGCAGCTCCAGATCGTTGAGCATGGATAACTGAGCTGCTGTATACTATGGGGCAATATACTGCTGTCGACCATACATCACTCGCAACCAAGCCATGGATGATGCGTATCATAGCCATTTCGTCATGACATACATTCATATCATTGTGACAAAGTGTTGGGACGTATGATAGAGAGGGACCATATTGTAACCACACTATTGTGGTGGTATGTAATCCTTACCTCACCAACTCCTCCCCTTCTTCTGCCTCTATCCTCCTCCCCCTCCTCCTCCTCCCCCCTCCCCTCCCTGCTCCCTTCCTCCTCCTCCTCCTCCTCCTCCTCCTCCTCCTCCTCCTCCTCCTCCTCCTCCTCCTCCTCCCTCCTCCTCCTCCTCCTCCTCCTCCCTCCTCCTCCTCCTCCTCCTCCCTCCTCCTCCTCCTCCTCCTCCTCCTCCTCCTCCTCCTCCTCCTCCTCCTCCTCCTCCCTCCTCCTCCTCCTCCTCCTCCTCCTCCCTCCTCCTCCTCCCTCTTCTGCCTTGATCCTCTCCCTCCTCCCCTCCCCATCTCTTTCCTCTTTCCGTCTCCTTATTCTCCCTCTCCTGCCACCTTCCCCACCAGCTGGAGTACTCTCTCTGCTCGGTGAGCCAGAGGATGAAGTAAAAGTGTTTGCCCTGCAACGACTGAACGAAATTGTGGACAATTTTTGGGCTGAAATATCAGAAGATGTTAGTAAAATGTAAGTATACATTAATTACTTTGTGGAATACCATTGGTGGTATCACATACTGCACTGCGTGTATAGGGCATGAACGTCCAGCCTAGCAGCCCTCCTTTATTGATCAAGCCAGTATCAAATACAATGCTAGGCAGTGATACATGAATGTGATGTATTCCTGCAGTGAAGAACTGTACGAGAATCAGAACTTCCCAGAGAGAGAGCTGTCTGCTCTTGTCGCCTCAAAGGTACACTCATTCACGCACATCTGCTCGCACACATGCCCACACACACACCTAGCCTCGTTCCCAGGCTCTCGTTCTCGGAAGGGAGAAGAGAGCCTGGTAACATTGGGGGGGGTCAAACTGTTGACTTCCGGCGCGTCATCATTCATGTGATAAACAAAGGACACTCCTACTTTCGTGGTAAATGTCGCGTGAGTTACAAATTAGTCACATGCTATTTGAAATATTACTCTTCATTCTCAAGGCATCCCCGGCTTTGTAGAGATCCGAGACACTTCTTACAAGCAAACCGGACAACTCACCTTGCGAACCGTCGATCCCGTAAGCGGTGACAGACGATGAGCGAGCTGATCCCGCAAACAAACCGAAGTGAACAGCGCTCTAAGACCAGTGGCTGTCTCGCACACCTGTCACCTGCCTTTTACCAACCTTTGAGGGGTACTTCGTCCTTGACGCTCATTTCTGAGTCTACAATTTGTGCGTTATCACAGCAGTGAAGGTAAACACGCCTACAAAATAGTCACATGTTCACGTGCTTTTGTTATGCAATCTGATTGGTTCCGCGAGAATCCTTGCGGCGGAAGTCCACGATTTAACCCCCCCAATGTTACCAGGCTCTCTTCTCCCTTCCGAGAACGAGAGCCTGGACACACACCCCACATGCGCACACACACCCACATACATTGTAGCTAGTACACACACCCCACACCCGCACACACCCGGGGCCCCCGCAGGGCTTATGAACTGCCTGACACATGTCCAAACAAAATCACCAATTTCCGGTCAAATTGTACATTTGTGTAATAACCACACCCACACACACCCACACATACATGCACATACACAATCACACGCCACACGCAGGTATACTATCACCTAGGCTCCTTCCAGGACTCACTCCTGTATGCCCTGGGGGCGGGGGAGAAGTTTGATGTCAACGGCAACTCTGAATACATTGCCACCATCCTCTGTGAGTGACCACTTACATTACTGCATATTCTCTAGTAATCTCTAGTAATCCCCAGTAATCTTATGTACCTGGCTTTCTCCACTTGTCCGTACTGCAAGCAACGTAACACTGGGCAAGGGCCTGGGAATGGGGACAGTATATACTTTTATAATATTACTAAATCTCAATTTAGTAACCAATACACTCTCTCCACACACGCACACGCACACGTACACACACACACACACACACACACACACACACACACACACACACACACACACACACACACACACACACACACACACACACACACACACACACACACACACACCTAGCCAAGTGCATTGACCATTACACCGCACTGCGTGTGCAGGAGTTTGACCAGGCGTCAACGGACAAGATTGATCACCGACTGGAGGATGTGGTGAACAGAATGTTTGAACAGTGTCTCAATGACCGCAGGTACATATAGAGCAATATTAATTTACCCTAATCTCCAGTAATCTCCGGTATAGTCTCAAGTATTACTGTTTCCACGAATAGATGCCGCCATCGAATAAATGCAGCACAGTTGGAGGTGCTGAGTGGAAGAAATCCTGTCTCAAATGAATGCCACGGCCGTTATCAATATATTAAGATTTAAACGTGTGTGTGTGTGTGCGACGGAAGTGGATGTTCGTGGAGCGGGACTAGACTAGTGACGTGCAACCTCAATTTACTGAACCTCGAACTCTGCAATCGGGGAGCTGCAGTTGATCATGAAGCAGATGCAATCGGGGAGCAGCAGCTGAAGCGGACGCAATCAGGGAGCAGTTAAAACGGATGCTATCGAGAGCAGCAGCTGAAGCAGACACAAGCGGCAAGCAGCAGCTGAAGCGGATGCGAACGGGGAGCAGCAGTTGAAGCGGATCGATGCAATCGCGCGGGGAGCAGCAGCTGAAGCGGATGCAATCGTGCGGGCGGGGAGCAGCAGCTGAAGTGGACGCAATCAGGGAGCAGCAGCTCTGCACAGGGAGCTGTCCGGCACTGGATTACTCACGTAGGCGAACGAGGGGGGAAGTAGCTGAGCGAGCAAAGCTACTTGTATGCGTTAAGGTGAGAAGGTTGGCAGTCTCTGTGTTGGTGGTTTAACGTGCCTCAGCAGCCACTCCGCCTGTGATTCTCCCCGTCATGTACATGTACCATTGACGTCATCAGAGATCCCACATGCCCTGAAAGACTTTATGATGATCTCGGTTGGAAGTGCCTCCCAGGTTCCCTCACCCAAGGCTTTGCTTGGAGTGCGCATGTTGCCAGCTTCCGTGTAGGACTTCGTTCCAGTTGCCATCCACTGGTTATGCTTGGCCTTGTATGCTGTCTTCTACCACAGTGCGTGGGCGATCCTTTGATGTACCACGGAGGATGAATCGGTTATCCTCCATGATGACGTAATTCAACCACACTTTGCTGATCATCACAGAGCAATAGCTGTCCTAGCAGCCGGATCTACAATGTAGCTACTAACTTGACTTGGAGGTTACGTCTGTGGTAGAAGCCGGACCTACTATGTCAACTCGGAGGTTATGCGATTTATCCTCTGTGGGAAAGTTAAGCCTCAGCTCCACCGCGGCCAAACTTTCCCGCGGAAGATATATCGTATAACCTCCGCATCGACATAGTAGATCCTACAGTTTGTTCCCAGTTAACATCGGCTGGTTAAAGATGGCTGGTGAGGTCTCCTCGGATGACACTAACATCGCTGTTGGTTTGTTTGTCTACATAGCTCCTGACGCTGTCCATACTGTGACACTTGTAGGTATCCCGTACTAACAGACTGCGTCTGAATTCAGGGAGCCCCACACTCATTCTCCTGATGCTGCCCATACTGTGACACTGTACCTTTTTGCCAGTTTGTTGGCAGACTTCGACAGGAAGCTAGGTATAGGGGTGCTGTTAGTGGAGCCTGGGTATGCAGTGTGGTCATACATTTACTGCCCAACATAATAAATGCCGTCCCACGAATAACCACCGCACCAAAATGATATATATACAAAGTAAGTAAATGTTGCGACATCTATTCTTCGAATTCAATAATCTCCTCTAGTAATTCCCAGTAATCTGGAGTACCAAGTTTGCTGCACATACATGATACATGTACATTGTCCACAATTCATAAACTAGTGGAATGCAGGACATTGGAGGGCGAGCCTGAGTGAAGTGCATGCGCGTGCCGCAGGACATGCATGGAGCAGTTGCATTCACATGACTGTGACAGGGCAATGAGCCATAGGCCACAGAAATTATGGCACTAAACATACACTCGTGTACATCACAGCAACTGTGAGTCAGGTTAGCGTTTGTAGCTGAAGCAGTCTAGCACCAACATCACCGGCCATGGCGCCACGGTAGGTCCACGACTCTGAGCCGCAGTCTCTGCCTTTGTCAGTGTCACCACCGAGGAGGCAGAATGTTCATGGTGCTCTAGCCAATGTCCACGAGTGGTCTCTCCGTCTTTGTTGTCGCTATCGTCCGTCGAACAGGTAGCTAGACGGTTCACGATTCCTTGCATCGCGTATCGATGTGCGTAGAGCTCGTTGTTGAATTTGAATATTATTGTGCACGTGCAAGTGAAATTCGCTGATTTAAAATTTACGGTATTTGCAAGATCCAAGCAAGCAAGCAAGCATACACACGCACAGCGCAATGAAGTCACGCTAGTGTGGGGCTCGCTCAGGCTCGCCCCAATGAATAAGTCTGCAGTGTTGATGAGGGAGTAGTATATAACAGAATGAGCCGCAATCAGTATTCCTGTTTCACTCCACTTCAACAGATACAAGCAGGCAGTTGGCGTTGCCTTGGAGACCAGGAGAATTGATATCCTGCGAAGAGCTATACAAGAGTCGGTAAGGGGCAACCTAAAGAATAGTGGTACACCTGTACCTAGCCTTGTTCCCAGGCCCGAGAGAGGGAGGAGAAAAGGGCCTGGTTTCCACTGTGGTTGTAACTCATGCCACTCACTTACTATATAGCTATACTAGTTAACTGTATGGGTCACGTGCGCTACCGTATAGCGCCAAATTTTCGAGGCGCATAATTTTCGCGGTTTTCGCGGATTGGTCTCGGACCGCGAAAATTAAGCTCGCGAACTTTTTCAATAAGACTTATACTAGTAGCTAGCGCCCAGAGGCTATCACTCGACAGTGAATTGTACCGCCACGCAAACGTGGAGCACACACTCTTTGGCACATGACCGACGTGTCCGTGTTGAAACTAGCTGATCTGAGAACTGTGGCCCGGTGACCGAAACGTTCGGCATTTAGCATGAGAGAGGCGACGGTTCGCGTGTAAGTTATACCAACTTGCCAACAAGACAGCTGGGATCGGGATGCAGCTATCGCGTATCGGTGAACAGTTGCCTTGTACGAGAGAGCCTGGGAATAGCAAGGAACCCTTCGCTGTGGCAGTGGTGAGATCGTGTCACGAACGATCGAGTGTGCACGTCGGCCCGCACTACTGTGCGCGCACGGCGGCGGCCGCATCAGACTGAACCCTTCGCTGTGGCAGTGGTGAGATTGTGTCACGAACGATCGAGTGTGCACATTGGCCCGCACTACTGTGCGCGCACGGCGGCGGCCGCATCAGACTGGGCGTGGCTAACCAGAATCCTCGATCTGCGAAAATTATTTCCGCGAAATTTTGTAAAAGACCAATCCGCGAAAATTTTGTCCCTCGAAAATTTGGCACTATACGGTATCCGCTTTGACATCACAAGTGTACAAACATAATCGAACGTCCACTGTGCCGGTGGAATTCCACCACTCTTTATCGCATGCGCAAACAGTGGAAACCAGGCCCTAGCTTTTCTCCTCGCCGTCTCGGGCCTGGGAACGAGGCTAGCCTGTACCCCATTCTCCTATTGTATCAGCCATTGATTGTCCTTGCAGGACGATACCCTGGACATGCTCTCCTACTGTTTGAAGGTGGCCCTCTCCCTCATCAGTGGCCCGAGGTTCAGAAGCATGGTGAGTAGATGTGTGACCAATATGGGTGTTTGTGATGAAGCTGATTACTTGCATAAAGCGACTCCTGGTATAGAAAAGTTCATTATGTAATGTTTGAGCACTCTGGGCACATGAAGATTAACTGGGAATGTGCCCTCCACACGTCCACCAACGTCCATGTGCGTCCCTGCACGTGATGACTTTTACCAAGTTTTATGTTTGAGCACTCTGGGCACATGAAGGTTCTCGTCATGACTATCATTGCCCACTGATACTTTCATCGAATACATGCAATTGTGCAGACATTGATTACTTTATCTTTCCGTTGGCTGCAGTTGCTCTCCATTTATAAAAATGTAGCAGGATGTGGGGATACCAGAACGGCAAAAAGGAAGGAAACAAGAGGGATGATCGAACATAACAGTGTATACAACCCCCCTACAGAGATCTTGTTCCACATACACATGTATACATGTACTGTACAATGAAAAAAGATACGCCCGTTCACACTCTTCAACATGCTGTGGGATCTCAGGAAATTCCAATCCACACACTATGCACTTCTCTAAGACCTATGTGTATAAGACAGACACACAGCATCAACTAATAATACAGTCAAGTACAATGTATGCAGACCTCTTCAATGGAAGACTCGGTGACCTGAGAAAGGTCCAGATCCCTCTGCAGTGGCCGAATGTACGTACGTGTGCTACCAACTCGCTGCTTGAGCATCTGGGGTGACGACTGCACTAAGACGGACAACGGCTCCAACCTCCGGCTGTTAGGAAGACACTTGCACAGCTGGTAGCCCCCTCCATCCCTTAGCTTTGGAAAATGTTCCAGGATTACATCCCTGAAGCCCTGGGCATCCAGATCCAGACTGCTGAAAGGAATCTCCTTTTCTCATAGCCCTGCCTCAAACAGTTCATCCTTCTCTTGGTCAGAGGTGGGTACTTTTGCTTGGTTACGGAGGGCAAGATCGACACACAAAACTGTGCTTCCAAGCTACTTTTCGTTTACCCCCTCGGTTGCCAAACAAACTCTTCATTTCAGAGACTACACTCTTCTTCTTCTTCTTCGCTTTCTCCACATTCTCCCGTCGTCTCTGTTCAGCAATCATGCCTGCCCGGCACCTGTTTAGTTGCGCTAGTGCTTCACTGCACCTGCCTTGTGCACCTTACAGAGATAACACAAATATAAAGTTGATAAGCTGACCTTGTGTATTTCCCTTAAACACCTATATACAAGTGGTGGTCTAAACAACACCGTAGGAAACCACATACATACACTGCTTAACATAAGTCGTACCAATAATTTCCAGCAAACCTCACTCCAGACGACATCGATTACAAAGAGTGTGGCGGTTGCTGGGAGTGCATGAGAGGTGGCCTCCTAGTTATCAATTACACCAAGGTTATGTCATTCACAGCCAAGTAGCGTTATGCTCCGATCATGCCCTTGGCTTGCACGTTACATCTTGGTATTATTAGTAAATTTCTATTAACTATTTCCAAGAAACCACCTAAAAGACTTCACTGCACTCCAGCTTCTCACCCTCAGGGAAGACCTAAGAGGAAAGCATGACAGTAGTACTTGTGGATAACAGTCCAAGTTTGGGCCCCAAAGGATTCCGAAGCTGCCTTGGAGTGGGATGGGTGGGAATGATTTTGCAAGTGCACTAGATCTGGCACGAGGCAACTGACTGAATTGCCACTGCGCATGCTCTGCATCGGCCTTAATTGGCTCTAGAAGCTTCTACACAGATTGAGAGGATAACCCGTTAATACTACAGATTTTAACCCATCTGCAGCCAAGCACTCATATGTTAACTCAGCTTAACTGAAGTTAAACTCCATTTAACATAAGTCGTACTAATAATTTCCAGCAAACCTCACTCCAGACGACATCGATTACAAAGAGTGTGGCGGTAGCTGGGAGTGCATGAGAGGTGGCCTCCTAGTTATCAATTACACCAAGGTTATGTCATTCACAGCCAAGTAGCGTTATGCTCCGATCATGCCCTTGGCTTGCACGTTACACCTTGGTATTCTTAGTAAATTTCTATTAACTATTTCCAAGAAACCACCCAAGGGAGATCCCTTCCAAGTAGAACCTTCCTTCTCCAACTCAACCCGTGGCGGCACCCCAGCTACCACTTGCAAAGGTGGCACCTGCATCCTAGTCAATGAATATGGAACAAGCAATAAAGGACAATGAAAGAGCACGATAATAACAGGAGGACAGAGTATACTGGTGAAATCAGAGGCCTACAGTCACTGTGCCACTAGTTTCTTTGAGATGCTGGCCAATTGTTCTCTTGGGGTCTTGATGTAAAGTTGGTAAGCCGAGCTTTTCCAGTGCCCGAGCATTTTGATGGTTGAGTCTTCCACTCCTTGCTTAGCTGCCGTTGTAGCAGCACCGATTCTGAAGCTATGCCCCGAATAGGGCTTAGGGTCAATTCCGGCTGACAACAGAGCCTTTCTGACTTCGGATACAAAACGTGGCCTCGTGAGAGGCCTGCCATCCTGGAACATGAACAAGGGCCCTGGTCTGTTGCCCCTCTTCACCATATATGCCAACAAGGCTGAGACTGGGCAGAGTGGCTTGTTGGTTTGACCCACATACACTAGCACACCTTGGCGAAAAGGGTCAGTTTTTGAAGCTTTAATCTTGATTTGAACTGATTGTGGGTTTGCCAGGCAGTCTACCTGGACATCTTTCATTGTCAAATGAGCACCATTGTCAAAGGTCTTTTCTCCCGGTATGCAAACCTCCCCTGAGCGCAGGAACCCAAAGAAGCATAAACATGCCGCCGCCCACAACATGGCTTTATCTCGGGTGAAAGAATCCCTTTCCCACACCCCTTTCATTGCTAGCAATAGGGTTGGGGTAATTGGAAGCCTAGGAGGTGTCACCTCTCCCTGTTTAGCCTGCGCTGATTTTATCCCTTTCAACACTTGCTCCAACTTGGCCATATTCCCAATCCCCGGATCACCCGCTCCCCGTGCAATATGAAGGTGTCGGATAGCTGACAGGTAACATTTGATAGTGGAAGCCCGCAGGCCAGACACTGCCAAGTGGGCAGCAAATGGACCATTTTCCGCTGATGTCACTTCCTGTATACTAATTAATCAACATTGTTGCACTGCCCTGATTTTCACTTAGAATGTACTGTATGAGGTACGTGGATGATATCTCAAGTTTGAGTGCATTAGCTCGTTGGGTACAGGAGTTATGAGCCAGCGAAATTTGTCCATTTCCCATAGAGAATGTATTAAGGGGACATTCTCTATGGGAAACTTCACTGGTACGTAACTCTGGAAAACAACAAGCTAATGCACTCAAACTTGAGATATCATCTAAGTATCTCGTACAGTATATTCTAGGTGAAAATCAGGGCAATCCAGCAATGCCGATTAATTAGTACACAGGAGGTGACATCACGTGGAAAATGGTCTATTGGCATAACAGATGGGAGGGGAGCTAGACCATGCTGAAAGTATTGTTCCACAGCTCTGTCCAATGCCATGATGTCCAGTCTGGTCTGGACAGCAAGAGAAGATCCAGGAGGGCTGCCGAGATTGTTGAGGGGGCGTGGTTGGCCTGAGGGCACATAAAACGGAAAAGATCAAGTTTGTCTCTTGACAGTGCATCGGCAGCTGTGTTCTCAATCCCTGGGATATGGCGAGCAGTTACGATGAACTGGAGCTTTGCTGTAATGAATGCAAGGCAACGCAGGAGATGCATGACCTCCCTGTCTCTACTAGAGTTGTGGTTAAGAATATCCACCACAGCTGCATTGTCACACATAAACTGCACGGTTGATCCCCTCCACTGATGACCCCATATTGCAGCAGCAATCACAATGGGGATCAGCTCCTTGATTGTTATACTGTGCCCCAGCAGTTGCTCTGCCCATTTTAGCTGGAACCATGCTTGACCCGAAAAAAGCCCCACACCCCCAGTTGCCGGAGGCATCTGAAGTCACCCTCGCTACTGGGGATGTTCGCCTTACTGACTGCATCATGGACACTCCATTCCAAGAACTGGCAAAGGTGTGCCACCACTCGATGTCAGAGCGGGCTTCCACATTTAGGCGAATAAAGTGGTCTAGGTGGCTTGTGGTTGTTGACAGATCTATCAGCCTGCGGAGGAAAGCTCGCCCTGACCTCACAGCTTTGCAAGCATGGGAGAGGGAACCAATCAATGAGAGTAATTCCCTCTTTCTGCAAGCTTTCCTCCCCCTCCATGTAAGGAGGAGAGCTCTCAAATTGGCTAACTTATCAGCTGGCAAGCGGATTTCTAGGGCAACGGAATCGAGCTCCATGCCAAGGAAAGGAATGCAAGTTACTGGACCTTGGCATTTTTCCCCTTCCACTGGCAGCCCTGTACAGTCACATGTACCCAGCATAATGGTCAGGTTTAGGCGACACTCATCCGACCCAGGCTTGCCCAGGGTGAAAAAATCATTAATGTAAATGAATACAGCAGTAGCTCCGTTCTTGGACATGATCCAACCCAGAGCATCAGCCACAGCAGAGAACAATAAGGGGGCGGACCTAAGACCGAATGGGAGGGTCTTATCTGCATAAATTCTCCCACCCCAGGCCATACCCAGGAGGCGGCGGTCTTGGGGGTGTACTGGGACATTTCGGTATGCTTGCTTGATATCAAGCTTTGCCATCAGGGACCCTCTGCCCGACTTCAAGATTGCCTCCACAACATCATCTGTTGTTGTGTAATTGAGGCTGCTCGTCTCTTTGGAAATACCATCATTGATGCTGAAACCCTCGGGCGAGGAAAGGTCGAGAATTAATCGCCACTTGCCAGGCTTATGTTTTTTGGGTATAACCCCAAAGGGGCTGGTGTGTATACCAAGATCCTTTGCCTTCTCCACAGAGCCCACCTCTGCAATCCTTCCTAGTGATAGCTCTGTGGCAATGTAGTCTGAGACTACTTCTGGGTGGCTCCTAGTGGAGAGCATGTTGCCACCCTTGCTCTTGAGGGGAGAGCTCTGAAATCCTATTTTGAATCCCCTTTCAATGCCTTTTAGTGTCAACTGGGCAAACTCTTGGTCTGGGTGAGAGCTCAGCTGCTGTTGCCAATACCCTAGCTTGAGAGGGGTTGTGATGCCCTGTAGGCACTCTGGCAGGTCAGAGCTTCTTGTTGAGCCAGCAGCGATGTCCAGAGCTGAGAGCTTGATGCGGAAGGGGTGACAATACTCCACCAGAGCTAACCAGCAGTGCAGAATCAGGAAAGAGAAAGAAGAGGAGAGAGGAAGAAGAGGAGAGGGGAAGGGGAAGAACAGGAAGAGAAGAGGGGGAGGAAGGGGGAGAAAAGGGAGAGGGGAAGAGAGGGAGAAAACAGCACTCAGGTGCTTCCAGTAAAGCCCACCCACTTTGGTGTCAAGAATTATTGACAACTGCTTGACAAGACATATTTGGAGCTTTGAGCCTCCCGACCCTGCCCGTTAAGGTTCTCGATCCCTATTCATTATTACTGACAATGACCTGGCAGACAGGCCCTGATTGCTGTTCATAAGTAATGAATAATATAATAAGAATCAAGAGCATTTGGAGAGGCTCACAGGCTTATCAAAACAGCACGAAGGGTAGCTAGCTGCTAGGCATGAGTACGACCAGTTCAAGGGGTTTCCTCTACTGGGAGGCTTTCTCTTTGGACAAAGTAGCGGCCAAGGGGCACCGCCTGACAGGGTGACTCCCTTTGCACCTACTGCAGCAGTGCGTGTAGTGGCATCTGGTGCCAAACGGACACTCTCCATCATTCCTATTAAACTTGAGGCAGGTTGGCTTATAGGCAGACTCTCCTTGCTGCCTGGACGCTGATTGCCATGATCGCTTGCGTGAGGCACCACTGGTGGACCCTGCCGGGCAATTGTCTGACGTGTGGTCCAGGCTTTGGCAAGTTTGACACCAACTCTCCGCACTCTTCGCCATGCCCAGGAAGCATTGGGAATAAATGCTAGGAGCAATATTTGCCCACAGCTGGGCTGGGTTACTGGCCGCTTCCTGGCGAAAATTCTGGTCATAGACCACCCAGGCAGGCCATTTGTACTTCTTGCTGGCGTGGCAATTGTTGAAGCATAAGCCATCAAGTCAGCGAACCTCGCTGGTTGCTTCTTCGTCAGCACGGTGGCATAAATTGCAAAGCACTGCACCCATGTTGGTAAGTCAGGAATCAGCCGCTTTGATTGGAGGAGGTCCTCTGCTTGCACTAGGATTACTTGCCCCTCCAGGCTGTGGCTGAGGGCCCGCACCTTCCCCTTTGCCGGGGGGAATTCGGAAAAATCTACATACTCATTGGCCCAGATTCTTGCCACCAATTTCTTGAGCAGCGCTGGCAGCCCAGGGCCCGTCGGGACCAAAGGGTTTGCTTTGGGGAGTGCTTCACTCCCAATTGACAGCTCCACTGCTGGTGACTCCTGTGGGGGGGCAACGGCTGCAACCTCCTCCAACACGCCCGTCAGCAGTGCAGGGGGTGGCATAGTCCCAAGGCTGTCACCTGCATGGGAAGGGGACGAGCTGATTCTTCTGCCTCCATTGTGTGGGTGGCAGAGCCACCCTTGCACATCGGCTCTTGCTGGTAGCCACTCTTGCTGGGAGGTAGCTCGTTCTCCCACATAACGGCTCATGCTGGTTGCCGCACCTGTTAATGCCCAGCTGGGCCATTGTCTCGTGTATGGCTCACACTGTTAGCCGCGCTAGCTTGCCGGGGGTTACCAGTGCTTTGCTGCTGGCTGGGAGGTCCCCTCTTTTGGTAGCTTCACGCTAGCTACACTTGCTAGCCGCGCTCCTTCCCTGAACTGCCAGTGGTCCCGAGAGGAGACCCTGTGCCGTGCAGCTCATTATTATTATTTTTTCACACCTGATCAACAGGTGGAGGAAGCGAAGGGAAGGAGGCTATACCTACAGTCGCCTAGTTACCTCTGTACCTGCACTGGGTGGATCGTCGCTTGTGGGCTCGGTGGCCATGGTAGTTCCTGAACGCCTGAGCCGCTCGGCAACCCCCGTGATAATTCGCTCCAGATCGGCATCGCTCAATCCTAATCCCGCCTCTGCTGGTGGATTCCCTTCGGAAGCCATTTTCGATCAGTCCGTTCAAGGTTGAGTTATTAAAGCCGACGAGAGCGAGAGCACCAGCTGTTTCCCAGGGACAATTTCTTCAATAATACCACGATTTCAAAACATCGCCACGCTTTCTTCAATAATCGCCACAATTTCTAAACATCGCCACGTTAAGGGCACGATTGAGTTTTGTCGCATTTCGCGTTTCATAGCATAGCTGGTGTAGCTGTGTAGGTGACATTATTACTGTTGTATAATGTTCTACTGCAGGTGTTGGAAGTACTGTTACGAACGTATCAGGAGCTGGACATCCCAGATTACATCAGTGTGTGCCAGGTAAGTCGTACTGCATACATGTATATGCTTGTGAATTGCTGCATATGAATGCTGCACTTGTTTGTATTATTGATCCTTCTCCCTCCCTCCCTCCCTCCCTCCCTCCCTCCCTCCCTCCCTCCCTCCCTCCCTCCCTCCCTCCCTCCCTCCCTCCCTCCCTCCCTCCCTCCCTCCCCTCCCCTCCCCCCTCCTCCGCAGTGCTATATATTCCTGGATGATGCAGGTGGTACAGCTCAGGTTCTGGAGAAGCTAACGAGAGGGACACAGGTACATATATGTGCTGTACCATTTCCCTTACTGCATGGCTAGCAGAGTCTAGCCCAGGGGTTAGCTATCGTATGACCATGTACTATGGGACTAGTTACCCCATGAACGCATGCGCAGCAGGGGTTAAGTAGTGCCTTTGTGTCTGTCTGTCTGTCCCAAGGTCGCCACCTGTGGCTAGTATGACCTTGTGCTATGGGACTGGTTTTGGTTTGGAAGGCGCACTGTGTGTTTACTGTTGTGCGTGCACATGATGTGTAGCACGTGTAGGGTGTTTTTTCTCGAAACAAAACTCGCAAATCAATTCTCGCAAATCAAATTGCATGCAGCCATGACAATTCCGTATTTCCGCAAACAGACACGACCCTCAAATAGATATGGCGCCCTCAAATAAACGCCATGCACACATTTGGAGGCGCCAAGCGAAATAAACTCAATGAACACTATGTGGGTTAAGCACATGAGCAAAGTATAACGTCAAACTAAAATATTTTGATGCGTGTACACATGGGCAATCGTACATGTAAGTATAGTCGCGCAAGAGCTGAGGCATTGGAGCCAGTCTGCTTGTGAGGTGACTGGAGGAAGAAAGTGAGGGAACGGATTGGAGGTTGAGGCATTGGAGCCAGTCTGCTTGTGAGGTGACTGGAGGAAGAAAGTGAGGGAACGGATTGGAGGTTGAGGCATTGGAGTGGGTCTGCTTGTGAGGTGACTGGAGGAAGAAAGTGAGGGAACGGATTGGAGGTTGAGGCATTGGAGCCAGTCTGCTTGTGAGGTGACTGGAGGAAGAAAGTGAGGGAACGGATTGGAGGTTGAGGCATTGGAGCCAGTCTGCTTGTGAGGTGACTGGAGGAAGAAAGTGAGGGAACGGATTGGAGGTTGAGGCATTGGAGCCAGTCTGCTTGTGAGGTGACTGGAGGAAGAAAGTGAGGGAACGGATTGGAGGTTGAGGCATTGGAGTGGGTCTGCTTGTGAGGTGACTGGAGCAAGAAAGTGAGGGAACGGATTGGAGGTTGAGGCATTGGAGCCGGTCTGCTTGTGAGGTGACTGGAGGAAGAAAGTGAGGGAACGGATTGGAGGTTGAGGCATTGGAGCCGGTCTGCTTGTGAGGTGACTGGAGGAAGAAAGTGGGGGAATGGACGGATTGGAGGTTCCTTGTGTGTATGATACCACTTTGCTGCAAAGCAATGGCTAATCAGTTGCTTTGCTCCAGCCACGGTGTTTGCGGTGTTTGGATTTCATAGACCTCATCGAGGCCCTGAGACGGGCATTTGGCAGGCACTCTGGTCCTCAAGAAAATGTACACATTGGTGGTGTGCGATGTGCCTTCCAAGTTTGGAGAACGAATCTGTTTTTGTTCACTCGAGATGTATTGTCCGTTTTAAGATACATGTAGAGAGTACATTTGATGATATATAGATGTGATTTTCTCTGAGCATCGCGATGGTAATTGCAGCAATCGCGACCGTGGTGTTAGACATGTGAAAGTGCTTATGGGTTTTCAGAATGACACGTGCCGGGTCACGTGACTGCCAGCCACACCTAGTACGTTGGGTCTGTTCTCTGTGCTCACACTTTGTGGTCCCTGTGACTGTCAGTGTGACCCTGTGCCTGTTCTCTGTGCTCACACTTTGTGGTCCCTGTGACTGTCAGTGTGACCCTAGCTGTGACTGTCAGTGTGACCCTAGTATAGCTGGCGGTTGGAGCAGTTGCTGCTGGGTGCATGTAGGTGGTGATGGCCAGTTCTTGGCACTGTCCTGGTCTAGCAGTTTGTCCAAGATTGACCGAACAAGTGGACTATCGGCCACCTGCAATGGGGAAGGCTGTGGCTGGACCTGCGGCAGCTGCTGGGTGGCTGTTGGCTGGGGCTGGTAGAGCAGTCGCTGTTGGGTTGCTGGTGAAGGCCAGTTCTTGGGACTGTCCTGCATTCTGTCCAAGATAGAGTGAACGAGTGGACTATCCACCATCTGCATTGGGGAGGGCTGTTGTGGGACTAGTGGCTGCTGGGCCTCGGTGGCTGTAGGCTGTACCAGTGGCTGCTGGGCCTCGGTGGCTGTAGGCTGTACCAGTTGCTGCTGGGCCTGGGTGTCTGTAGGCTGTACCAGTTGCTGCTGGGCCTGGGTGGCTGTAGGCTGTACCAGTTGCTGCTGGGCCTGGGTGGCTGTAGGCTGTACCAGTTGCTGCTGGGCCTGGGTGGCTGTAGGCTGTACCAGTTGCTGCTGGGCCTGGGTGGCTGTAGGCTGTACCAGTTGCTGCTGGGCCTGGGTGGCTGTAGGCTGCACTAGTGGCTGTTGGGTAGTTGGTGCTCCATGTACGGAGATCACCTGCTCCTTTGGCTCGAGCTGCTGCTTCTTCGTACCTGAGAAAATACGTAAATCAAGTAAGTGGCGAACGTGTTCTAATTAAATCGCACCATGCAACTGACGCTTGATGCAAGGTGTTGTGTGTCACTCTACATAGCTACATGTACAAAGGTCCTTTTCTACAGCACATTGTCAATGCGCAATGTTGGCTATTTTACCTGCTGCGTCGCTTGGCTGGCGTTGGCGCTTCCTCTTGCTGCTGCTAGTACATTTGGTAGCGCTGCTGGTATTGCCGCTGTCAACCACGCCCACCTCTGTCTGATCGTCTTTGACGATGAGGGCACGCCAGATCTCCGGCCCTTTCCCCTTTTTGCTGGGCCAGCGAACCTCTGCATTCTCCAGGCCATCCGCGAATGTGCCCAGTGGGGTAACTGTCTTCGCTGGCACTTCCCCGACCCAGCCGTCCCAGCGCTGGTTGTTGTTTCCGGTGAATTTTACGCACGTGTACTCCATCTTCACTTCAGCTTGTAGTTGTAGTTTCGCGATGGTTACATGTATCTTCTACTCCGCCTTTTATACATGTACAACAACTATCCACTGAGCTGGTATGTGAACTAGTAAAGGTGTTCATTGGTACAATGGTTGCAACTTGCAACAAGTGAAGGTGTTCATTGGTACAATGGTTGCAACTTGCAACAAGTTAGCGGTGTTAATTGGTACAATTGGTACAATTGGTGCAAGGTTGTGGATGTGACAAAAAGTGTACAAACATGTAAAGCAAACAAGAACATTTACAAATGTTGTGACATTGTCTTTGTTGTTCACGTTCTGACATTGACGTTGCATGCATGTACTGTACCAACACTGCATATGCAAAGAACATGCACAGCATTGTTCCAAGAAGTGTGTTACCTTTTTTATGATGTCTACTGTAGGTACAACCCTGGTGCTGGGTGTTGCACTCCTTGCACACATGCCGGTAGCGGCACCTCGGGTGCTTGCAACGGCCCTCGTTGCATCTCCGGCATGTCTCCCCAGATGTCCATGACCCCTGGCGTGGGGGTGGCATGGGTGGCCTCACTGATGATTGATAGAGAGCTGACGAGCTGGCTGCATGTTGCCACGCAGGGTCAGGGAGCCAGCCGAACAAGGGTTGGTTGCGTTCCTGGGGCAGTATTGCCCTGTGTGATCTTCTCCCAGGCAGTATGTGCACCTAGGTATGGAACGTGCTCTGCCAGTAAATGCCTCATTACAGAGGCGTGGGTCAGTGAGGGACCAATTGAGGTCTTTTCTTGCCAGCGCTCCTCTCCTGAACTGGTGGTCATATGCAACCAGCGGCCAGCCTCCTAGTTCCTTTCTGCCCGGATGATGGCAGTTCGTTAAAATCTTAATGTATTGATGAAGATAAGATAAGGAAAAGAGTTACTATAATGAAAAAGTGACATGGATGCTAATGACTAAGTTCAGTTAATGGGATTAATGTTTGTTTCGGTAATATTTATTGTTATGTATGTGATACATGTCTGCAGATGAAAGAGATTAGCAGTATAGGAGTGGTGGATTCCCGATATGCCCGTGCTTCTTTCCGTTGAAGCAGGGTAGGTTTGGTATTATCATGTGGGGATTATAGCATGTATGAGGTTTGTGAGGTTAGCTTTCCTTGACCCAATCCCTTTAAGCTTGGTCATGCACCTGGCAGGGATTTACTACCCTTAACCCCCCACGGCCTTTTGGCCTAGCGCATCTGGGATCATGCATGGGTCTTTAACCTGAAAGTATGTCCTCACTGGCCATAGAAGGAAACCCCCACACGAGGCCACATCAAGAAGTTGATGTGCGGAGAAAACAAGAGAAAATGCATAGTCTACAAACCGGTATAGCAAAAGGGGTGGGTGGGAGGGAGATCAGTTCAATACTTCAGTCTCTTGGCTAGACATGCAGCTGTCGCTGAGGCAATTATGTGTTCTTGCGTGTGCATACGTGATAAGGGAGGCGTGCGCCCCCCGGGGCGCACCCGTGGCGCAGCGCGGGCGCTGCCACCCACATTAACCTCGACTAACTTCCTTAATCGTCATATATAATTATGGTGACTTACTGGGGGGGGGGGGGGGGGGGGGGGGGGGGGTGGGGGGGGGTGGTGTATGGTGTGAACCTCTTCCTCTTCGGAAAAGGTAACAATGCTTGTCTTTGTGGTGGGCGCCAGTGTGTAGTGGGGGGAGAGGGTGGGTGGCGGTATGTTGCTGGGGGGGAGGGCGGTCGAGGTGGTGGTGTAGGGGGGGGGGGGGGGGGGGGGGGCAGGTGTGGAAGGGGGGGCAGGTGTGGAGGGGGGGGGGGCAGGTGTGGAGGGGGGGGGGGCAGGTGTGGAGGGGGGGGGGCAGGTGTGGAGGGGGGGGGGGGGGGGGGGGTAGGTGTGGAGTATACGCACTAGGTCGGGGTGGGGAGGTTGTATGTCATATGGGTGGTGGGGGAGGTGCCAGTGGTATTGATGGACCGGCTGGGTGGGGTTGAAGAATGAGGAGAGGTTAACAAGTGGGGCAGGATGCATAAATTAAGTGTTATGTGTGAATTAGTGTTTAGGTTGTGCAGAGAATTGTTCACAAATCTGATGAATGTGTGTGCACGTGTTTGTATTATTACATATTACACAATGTACTTTGTAGAATACCGTACCAGTGTCCATCACATCGTCAAGCAGAAGAGAGTCCTCGAATGACGGGGATGCCATATTCTGGGGATGCAAGTGTGGGTGTGTATGTGTGTGTGTGTGTGTGTGACTGTGCAGATTTGTATGTCTGTGTGTGTATAGCACCATGTGTTGCGACATGCCAGGGGTGGTAGTGTGTGTGCCCTGGTTGCAATATGTACAGAGGAGAGTGTCCTGTTGAACTCAACAGCTAGGGAGGAGGGTAAAGGAAGAGAATGTGTGCATTGCATGCTGGTGCTGTGGAGGTACTTGGGGGTGTCAGGACAATTTCACTGTATGACTGCATTGTACTGTGTGGATACACATATGTGATCTGTGGAGTATTAATGTATAATTATGTAGCATGTGCTTGACAAGTTGTGACTAGCTGATGATTGGTCAGAGAACTGCTATGACTGCAAGGTCTCTCTGTAAAGCTTGCAACGAGCTCTATGAAGATTAGCAAACCACAAGTCCCACCCTGTTTACATAGTGACTAGTTAGGAAGCTGTTGTGGTTTCACTGTGTGGGAGCAATCAGCAATGGGGATCCTAGAGGGCTAAGAAGCCCTTTGGATTTCAGTGTGGATTTCCAAGTGATAAGATGGACATAAATACAGAATTTAGTGATGCAGAAGTGTTTTAAATTTGATCTCATTGAGACTTCTGCAAGTTGTACCAATCGCACAAAATACTGATACCAGCTCAATTTTTGTCTGTTGAGGAGTGGAAGTAAAATTTATATATGTGTCAACGAAGTACAACATTATTGATAAGTAAATATTGTTCATATGCTGCTCTTAGGTCCTTAACTACTTTTATTGGTAGTCTTGGCTGTTTTCCCTCCTGTTTCCACAAGAAGTTGATCAACTATATCATACTTTGGAATTTCTTCTCTCCAAAGAGCAGTTTGTCTTCTGGTCCTTCTCTTCGACTGTCTCCATGTTGTAGAGTATCTTCCTTCCCACCATTGGATGTGGATCTTGTGCTTGGTCACTGTTTCTACTTGACCAATGAGAGGCTGACGCCTCCATGCAGCTTGGACAAAAGCCACAAGCTCTCCTCATTTGGGGAACTGCAAAAGAGCAAAGGTGTGTGCCATCGCTAAATCTTTTTGTTTTAACCACTTAGCAACTCCTTATCTCCAGTGGGCTGGCTATTTTGCTTTAGCACCGCCCTGAACCCTTCTACAGGCACTGGTTGGAAATTTCACAGACACTAGTAAATTCCACTTGCTTAGCAACTCCTTTTCTCTAGTGGAACCATGTCCGTGGCTATTTACACCTAAGCTTTAGCACCGCCCTGAACTCTTCTGCAGGTACTGGTGGGAGTTTCCAGACATGAGTAAACTATTTAGCAACTCCTTATCTCCCATCCTGAACTCCTGTGCAGGCATGGTTCACAGCTACTAGTAAGCCACTTAGCACCTCCTTATCTCCAGTGGGAAGCATGACAGTGGCTATTTACACCTGAGTATCAGCACCACCCTGAACCCTGGAGATCAAAGTGGTGTGTGTTCTTGTGTGTAGTGTACTGTAGGATAGTGTGAGAGCATAGGATCTGTTATGATGCCTACTTCTTCACTCTTACTGAGGGTCTGGGGCGTGTGGGACTAGTACAGCAACCTTCAAGCCAAGAGGTGTCTCCATAAGACAGCCAGCTGCTGCTGGACTTGTACTGGGTCATACATTCTTTGTATGTAAGAATAACATGGAATTTCACACCAAAATGCCAAACATGGTAATACTGTTTGCGGAATTCATGTACATTTACATGAACGTACACTTACGTAGTAGTGGTTGCCCATATTCACAGCTCGTAAAGAGATTCATGGGAACCCATACTCGTTTCACGCAATTAGTCGCCGAACTATAAATATGAGAGCGTACCTGTTACTAGTGTAGTTGCTTCGGCACTACATATACTAAAATTGGAACGATACAGAGAAGATTAGCATGGCCCCTGCGCAAGGATGACACGCAAATTCGTGAAGCGTTCCAAATTTTTTCCATCACGAAGCACACAGCTGCTTTTTCGGCCCAACGTGCATCGCTGGCGCCAGTTTTAAGTGTTTTTGCGGCTGCACATGTCACATATGAAAGACAGAAGTTGGTGCTACAAAATCCATAGCCCATAGCTTGCTGAACGTTAAGCCACTGATGTTGGCCCAAGTAGGTGTGCCGGTATGTGAGATATAGTGAACCTTCCCCCACCATATTCATACTCTATTCACCATGCAGTGGTGACACACCAGTGGCAAGCATTTGACTTACACTGAAGCGCTGTAACAGGCAATTGCAAGCTAAGTGTCCTGTTTTGGCCACAGTATGACTGGCCCCTGCTCTCAGGGTTCCTCAGCCTACAACTACTGGCTGAAGGCATTGACCTGCTGCTGGAGTTTCAGTCCTGACTTCATCTGACCCTTCAACACAGCTCTGGCCGGAGCACGATTCCACCTAACCAGGCCGTCAATTAGGAAAGCCTGGAAGTTGATGGCATTGGCCGAGGTTCCTGGAATAAACCTGGTTAAGTGGAGATGGAACGACTCCAGGGATGTTGACCCTCATGCACACCTGAACACTGGTAGCCGAACGCCCCCTTACTCGACGTGCCCAATTATTGTGTATAGTTCAATGCCAAGGGGGTTCCTTTAACCCTTTAGGGCCCATAGCGCCAAAAGGCGCATAATTAGCGTCCTTTCACACTATGGCTTCTCACTTCACGGTGACGGACAGCCTTCGACTAGCACTGCTCCTGGAGTCTTGTCAGTAGTCCCCCTCTGTATAACTACAGAATTAAGGGCGCCAAGCGTCTGGGCTGGCAGCTGTTACAGGCAGAAACAAGGCCGCCATTGTAAGTTGATCGAACGGTAAGCTAAAAAGCCTTATCTCGCCGTCAGTATACGCTTACTTGCAATAACGCTCCTGCTTTGACTTACTGTTGGTCTGCCCTCTCCAGCAATAAAGTAAGTAGCGATGGTCCTCCGCGTACGGCAAGACAACAGTCGAGGTTTAGCAGCTGGTCGAACGGCGCGATAACCAGACAGCTAGCTCAGTTATCGGCTCCACCCAGTGCCTCCGCCCCTTCCTGCCTTGGTCAACGGTGAGTGTAATCATTGCTGTTAACAGCCAGGGGCACCCTCCCGAGTTTTGTTTGGCGCTGCGCGCCCTGGGCAACGCTCAACGCTGCATGCAGATGCCATTTTATGCTGTGGGGGAGATTTCAATATATTTTGGACCCTAAAGAGTTAAGCAGGCCACATGCTGCTTCTGCTCCTGCCATATCATCTTCATTTCCTCTTTCAAGAGCGGTACACCAAGGGTGTTGGTTGCGCCAGAAAGAGATAGTAACAATTCCTCAAGTGCCGAAACCATCTCGTCGGTTGCTCTTGTGCGGCGATGACAATGGCTGAGGATTTCCTTCCTGGCGATCCCCTTCTTCACTGCAGCATCTGGCAGGAGAGAGGGTTGGGACCGAACCAACAGAAGATGCAGAGGCTCCATGGGCGACGGCAGGAGAGAAGGTTGGGACCGAACCAACAGAAGATGCAGAGGCTCCATGGACGATGGCAGGAGAGAGGATGGGAGTAATGACAGGAGGGGTGTGGTAGCGGGCTCTTCCGATGTTTGGTTTGAAAACCTGTGGAGTGCAGAGTGCACCACTGTGTTGTTCGGCTCATCGATGCTACCATCACCTCTGCAGCCAGTTCCGGAGGAGGAACGTCAGATGCCGCAGTCTAGGGTGGGATAGTGGAGCTCATTGAGGCAGATGTTGAGGTAGATGAAGAGGGTGGGGAATGAACACACTGACTGAGACACCATGGATGACACCACAAATGCGGCCTTCCCAGTCGTGTCTTGTGGTTCCAGGAAAACGTGGATCTTCAGGTGGTGGGGATGGGATTGTAATCTTCTGGCGAGGTGCTGGCAGGGGGTCTCGGCTGCTGGCTGAGAGTGTGGCCAGCTCCAGGCCTTGAAGGAGGGTTTTGATCTCGTTCACCCGCTTGGTGTTTTTGTACCAATTTACAAGGATCGTCTCATTGAAGGTAAATAACACTAGATTGGTCCCCTCCAACAGGACCTGGCTGTTGACCAGTCTGGCCCTGACACTGTTGAGGACCTGCTTCCAACTGGAGGTGTATGCATGTTTGCCTTGCAGTTTCCTTGCGGTTTTCTCTCTCTCCGCGGCTGCGGAAACTGGTCACAGAGCTTTAGCGCCTGGACCAGATGGCTGGCTCTTTGTGGGTGATGAGGCCGGAGACCCTGCCGACAGGAAGCACCTGAATAAATTTTCTTTTAAAGAAAGCATATAAATATGTACGAATTATATGCATTATGCAAGGATTAGAGGGCATTCATCTTGAACTTTCATCAGACCCTCATAGTGGAAGCACAGTATGCTGCCTGCAAGTACCAAGTAGCATCCCATGAGGGACTTTTTAGTTGTTGAACAAGTTGAGAACATTTTTTTTAAACTCATTGTAAAACAAATTAAGATTTACACTTCAATTACATCGTATTGGTGTGCAATTGCACGTAACCAGCGTACAGATAACTTGCTGATACTTGGCAATGTTGCTGGAATGGTTTTCACATCTCCATCGTAGAGTATTGGTACATATGGAATAGGGTCTCTTCTTTTCTGAACCACCTGCAGGGAATAGTCCATGCAGTCAACTTGCATATCTTATTCACACTGGTTATCCGCAATGGATAACATCAAAGGAGGGATTCTTGTGTAAGGCCACTTGTGTGGCCAGCAAATGAGCACTAGTGACTTTCTCATCTGACCTAGATGTTGGAAAGCCTGGGAAATGAGCTGCTTCCTTGTACTCAAGAGTGGCAAGCTGGTGAAACATCAGCCCTCTCCGGTGGTGCTCACAGTCGGTGAGGTAGCACACCTGCCTCCTGACCCGCTTCTCGCTGTGCACCTCCTGGAGCTTGTGGGCTAGGGCTGTCGGGCTGTTCCCAAGTGTCCGTGTTTGTAACAAGCTCACAACCGCCCGGTCACAAGCGCACCTGCGAGTGAGGGCAACTGGGAAATGGGCCCTAGTGCCCTCCGAAAGTTGCTCCGGTATTCTGTGGTTAGACAAGGGAACACTAAGAGTGTCTGTTGCTGGTGAAATGGCAAGTAGGAGAGCTTCTAACAGTTCAAGTGTCCTTTCATGGCCCTGTGTCCTCCGCCTGCAGTGCCTTGCCAACTCCTCTCTTAAATTGTAACAGAGAGATTATTACGTACCACAGGTCGTGTGACGGATAGGCACGGGCGAATTTGCGGGGAGGCGAACTGCTTCCCTGAGAAGTTGTAGCCTAAAGATGAAAATATAATTAACATGCAAATTAGTATCATTTCCTCTGTGGATAAATTTACTGGAAGTGTTGCAATCATGGCTTCCCACTTCTCACCTACAATCACAGTAGCTGGTTGGTGGTATCCACAAATGCCTATAATCCGTCTGCTAAACGGATCCAGCAACGGGACTGTTCTGTCAGGGGCATCTTTCTATTTTGTCCAGTGAGATAGCCCAAGGAGTCCTTTTGGTGGTTTTCTACCCTCTGTGGAACTGGAATTCTCCCCGAGCGTATTGCTGGAGGCGTTGCCGCCACTCAGAAGGGGAGAGGCCTTTCTTAGGCATCCGCTATTATAGTACACAAAGTCTTTTACGCAGTATATTATGATAGTTACATTGTAACTAAAACCCAACCCTGTTAGTTGGGCATTTTCCATTTTAGCTAACTAACTAAAACTAAAAGCTTCCGAAGGAGCACGACTGTCATGCCATGAGTGGTGCAGCCTCTTGTCAGCCTCCTCATAAAGTGCCAGATGTCCAGCCTGGAGGTTGGTTCCTTCCAGCAAGGCCTGCTGTGTCAGCCTCCTCATAAAGTGCCAGATGTCCAGCCTGGAGGTTGGTTCCTTCCAGCAAGGCCTGGCTCTTGTCAGCCTCCTCATAAAGTGCCAGATGTCCAGCCTGGAGGTTGGTTCCTTCCAGCAAGGCCTGGCTGTTTAGGAGGCAAGCCCTCACACTGTTGCATGCGGACAATGCCAGCTTCCAGCGGGAGGTGTAGACTCCATACTCTTTCCTGGGCTGGGTGATGTTGTTACACAAACGCATGCAAATGGCCTCCACCTGGCGGCTCTTTGAAGGTGGTGAAGCCGGAGAACCAGCTGACAGGAAGCACCTGTAAAGAGCAATAATAATGATGAGTGGATTGTGCCATCACTGAAAGGTTTACCTCTTCATGGCCTCGATGCTAAGGTACGTAGCCCACGCGGTGCGTCTTAGACCTTGCGATTCTCCCCTTGGAAGGCCTTTGCGGGGTAGGTCTAAATACCAGTGGGCGTCTGTCGTAGGCTAGAAGGTCACTGTAAAGTTTCTGGATGTGCATTGCTTGGGAGGTGGTGACGGACAATCCCCAGGGTCCAGCAGAGCTTGTGCTAACTGGTCCACCCTGTCCCAACCCGGAATTCCTGCCGCATCGCAGGCTTCATCCTGAGGGCCCTGTTCCTCCTCCTCCTAAGGACAAGTTAGGACGTCTATGTCTATGACCACAAGTGTTCCAATACAAAAAGTCTACACAAATTCACCTCCTCTTCTTCCTCACTGTCGTCTTCATCTGGAGGGGACACAGTGGTCGGGTACTCCATGTCTGCAAGTACAATTGGTTCAGTGAGCACTTCACTCCGATATCCTCGAATCCCTCGTCTGGACAGGAGTCAAAGTCCTCCTCTGCTGTAGAGAACTGCTTCCCACTCTGGGCCAACAGGTACTCCACACCAAAGAGCTCCTCAGTGTATGCTGGTGGTGGCTGATGCAAAGGGGAATACTTTTGTCCCCAAGACCTCCACTGAGCTCATTGACCAGTTGTAAGAAATACGAATAAATCAAAATGCAGTTAACATGAGTCGCGATCTTTGCATTACCCTTTTTTCTGTCGCATACAGTCAGTTGTTACAATTGTTGTGCAATATACCTTGTGTTGAAGCCTCACGTTGAAGGTTCGGAGGCTGCCGCTGGAGTATTGAACGGCTGCACGGCTGCAGTTACCCGGGGTGTGTTCCACCTCGTGAAGCCATCAATGAGATAGGCTTGGTAGTGCAGTAGGCTGGCGGATGTCCCAGGGACAAATCTGTACAGACAAGTGCCAGTGCTAATTTGATGTGTGTTTGGCATGATTTCACTAAAGCGTATGATACGGACCTTGCAAGGTGCAGATGGAAACTTTCCAATGAAGTTGACCCCCTCGCACAATGGAGGGCTGGAAGCCTCTCACCACCCACACTGCGTGCCCAGTGATAGTGTAGTCTAAGAGTTGGACATTTGGAGGATCGTGGATGCATGGAACATGATGTTTTTGTTCCTTCCAAATATCCCTCATCTCCTCCCTGAACAAAGGAACCCCAAGAGTGTCTGTTGCTGGTGAAAGGGTAAGCAGGAGAGCCTCAATCAGTTCTAGGGTCCTTTCATGGCCCCGTATCCTCCACCTGCAGTTGCTTTTCCAGCTAGCTGTCTTTGACCTCTCACTGCGAAGTGACTGATGTTCACTGTCACAGCATGTGTAAAATGGTGGCAAGGAGGACTGTGAGCATCCCTGTGGGTACAGTTGGTTTTTTTGTGGCTCAAAATATACAGTTAAAATGTTCATAAAGTTACAACAATTTAGTACATGTTGACAGAGGCTACTATACAGTGAGTCTACATAATTACGCATGATGGCAGTGCTTACGTATCAGTTATAATTATCATGGGTCGTGCGGTTGTAAACATGGTTGTAGAAGTTCATGTGAACATTCAATTACCTTGAGAGAAACAAGTTTGCTTGGTTTCTCAAAACACCCTCTGCTTTCACCCCACAAGCCATTGGCTAGTTGTGGATCCCTTGCTTCTGTGTGGGCAACCACATCACAGGCCATGTATTCTGGAGGCACTCCGCTCCCCAGTGATTGAATCGACTGAACGCAGCAGTCGCTTGAGCACAATCAGTGCATGACATCTGTTCAAATATTCCACGGACAGGGGGAGTTGTTCATGTCCACAGCATGTATCGATGTACACATGTATCGATGGCCAGCACTTCCTAATCGCCAGCACCACTTTTAAGTGGCGCCACTTGGTGGTACACGATACTGCAGAGGTAGAGGTGGGGACTTGGGCATCGATGGATGTGCATTTGGTGTCCGAACTGGGAACTGTAGCTGGGGTGAAGAGAGGTGTCATGTAGATGTTCTACATGGCACACCCCTCACTTTGGCCTGACCCATTGTGGCTTCTGGCTTGAGGTAAAGATGTGGCTCGCGCTTGGTGGAGGAGGGGTGGAGGAGGGGCTGGTGAGGGACGCTGTTGGACAGTAGGGAGATATTAAGAGCAGCAAGGACTTGGTGATGGTATGGTAAGCATTGCATCAGCATGGTAATCTCATCCCTCCCGGAGGGTAGTTGTACCACCTAGTTACCTATGGAAACCAGACACAAATTCATGGAAGATATGTGATATAGTGATAACTGTATTCTATTTTGTCATTATGTGCTTTGAATTCCAATTGTGGCACTTACGAGTGTGGTCTCGTTGATATTGTACAGCACAAACTTAGTGCCCTAAAGTAGTGCCTGGCTGTTGAGAAGGCATGCCCGGATGGAGGCATACTCTGACTACACCAGCTGCCACCGTGATGTGTACTGTCATTGTCGGTGTACTCCTCCTCCTTCTCTGCTGGGGTTGGGATACTTTTGGCAGAGGAGAATGCAGAGGACCTCTGCCAGCTGGCTCTTAGTTGGAGAGGATGCAGTTGAGCCAGCTGACAGGAAGCACCTGTAGAAGTCATGCTGTCAAACTACAATCTTCCAGAATTTGGATAGTTAAAACACCTCTTCATGTACTCCACCCCAATGTGACTCCCACCCTTCGTCCTGCCAAACCTGCCTCTTGGTGGTGGGTGCGCTCTTGGCTGGAAGACCAGCAGCCTCTTGTCGAAGGCGACAAGCTCTTCGTAGAGGTGCTGCACTTGAGTAGCCTGGGCATTAGTAACACTGAGCCCGCTTAGGGAGAGCAGAGCCCTGGCGAGCTTGTTGACTTTATCCCATCCAGGGATTCCTCTCGAGTCTACAGACTTTCCCTCCCAGTCAATGCTCTCTACCTGCAGATGGCAAATACGATGAAGAGAGAGACTTCTCGACGCTTTTGGTGTACAACTAGGGTTAGTAACCCCTCGGTGACATGGTCTAGCTACTACATAATATGCTTGTATTCTAGCTGGTTTCTGTGATTTCTTATAACAAACCTTTTCCTTGAGCTGCATCCGTGGTGCAAGTCATTTCAGCTCATCCTTTTCTCGTATTGACATTCTTTGGTAGATTGCACTTGCCTCCTTGTTGAACACAGTTCCGAAGGGCCTCACCAGCAGATTCAATGGCCGCTTCAGCTCGTGCAGTGTTAATTGTTAATGGTGTGACTAGCTGTAATGTTGACCGTGATTGCATGGCTATCACAAGTAACTTCTGGGGTGGTACATAAAAATAGGATCTTTGTTGGTCGGAGTGACATGCAACTATATCAGTTTCGAGCCTACACGGTATGCCTTTGACCTCACAAGACCTCCCTCTTGAAGGCCTTTGGGGTCAGGTCTAAACACAAGTGGCCATTTAGACTCTCTTCCTTTGAACTGGGAATGGGTGCCTTTCTGAACTCAAATTGCTGTAAAAAAAGAAGAGGAGGTGAGCTCTTTGCCCGGCTCCAAGTCGAGAGTAGACAGGAACCCCACCCTCCACTTTCCATGTGATAGTTTGTAATACCATAATTACCGTGCAAAGCACAAGTTCATACTTATTCTGGAAGATTGCTAAATTCAATCTACCTAGCTATGTAACTAGCTAGTTATGCTTCAAAATATTGACTGAATTTAGTAGCAAGGTAACTAGCCATTGATTAGAGTAAACACAGAACTCTAACGGCACGGCGCTTTACTTTGGTCCAAGTCTTCAGGCTGCTTCCGTACACTCCCATCATGAAAAGTGTCGGGTGTAGGGCTAAATTTTTTCCGTGGTTTATATACACTAGAATAACTATCATTTATGTTTCTGTCATTGGTCGAATGGAATTGCCTGCCAATGCAACATCTACTACCGAAATATGAAGGAATGGGCTGTTTGTGGCCAGATTACGTACGTATGTTGATGTTACAAAATATACATCTACATGTAGCATACTGAGCAAACTTGTTTACTACGCCCCTCTGAGATTGGAGCTACTGGAGCTACGTAAACCTGCTACGTACGTATCTGTTGTTGGTACATGTGCCATCTTCAATCATACCAGGTGCCAGTCTGGCTAATCAGAAACTCTACCCCAAAGAGTTCCCCTGTGCACAAAGATGAAGGCTGGAAGGTGGGAACACCTTCCTGCCATGCATGACCTGGCTGAGAGCATTGACCTGTAGTATCAAGAAAGTATAATTTCCCAGAGGAATGAATCTTATTCTCCATACGAAGTCTTATTTATTACCCTTGTATTTCCGACCCCCTTAGTGGCATTGTCTAACTACTACATAATATTTCTGTCTGGTTTCTATGTTTTCTTATAGCAAACCTTTGCCTTGAGCCTTGTATCGAGCTCCTCCCTCATCAGGGCTGCTCTGATGACCCGGAGGATGGGTCAGGAACCCCAGCTTGCACAAGGTCTCCTCTCTTGGCACTACCGAGGAGGTCAAAGTCACCCTCATCCCACTCAAAGAGTCAACTAGAGAGGCAGGGGGTGAGCTCACTTGTGCATCCCTTAGCCAACCTCATGTAGTGCCGAATGTCCAACCGGACCCCAAGCCCTTAGCACCTGTGAAGTCAAGAACATTGCGTCAAAAGCATTGTTGGCATGTGAAGGGAATTGTGTGCACACAACTGACCTGGTACTTGGATGGACCTGACTCAGAGCAGCAGTCCCTGTCAGTGTAGAGGAGATGAGGTTGTTGCTGTTTGGCCCTCTCATATATGCCTTCAGACTCCGTCAGCACATGCAGAGATCAAAACCTCTCCCCTCTCGTTCCCCACGTTGGTAGCCCAACTGGCTGTGTTAGCTGCCGCTCCCTGGAGCTTCCTTCATATCTTCCTCTATCTGATTGAACCATATAGATACCTTAGCTGATTTGGCGTGTGCTGCGGCTTTGGCTTCAGCGTTTCTCTCCTCCAACCTCTACTGCTGGTGCTTGACCAGGTGCATCTGGGCAGCAACTCTTTCCCCGTAATTTTATGTGACCGGGAGAGATCATGGGCTGCTTGCACGCTCGACACGAATACGCTTTCCTATCCTTCGGCGGCTGAATCTTGCGCCTCCACGGAGTGGTCCGAGACAGTGCTGGCTTTGTCTTGACTGTCACCTCTGCAGCTGTCTCATGGGGCAGAAAGGATGATGTGGATGGCACTGGTGAGGAATGGGCATGCAACAAAGCAGAGGGGTATGAGGAGGTAGAGAGTATGTACGATGAAGTAGATGGGGCAGACCAAGCAGGGAACAAACACGCTCACAGAAACTCCACCAATGACTCCCCGAGCCTGTGTTTTCCCAGTGGTGTCTTCCAGTTGACGGAGGATGTGTGGATCGTCCTTTGGTGGAGGTGGGACTGTTGGCTTTAGGAGAGGGGCAGGTAGCAGTTCTCTGCTGCAGGTGGTGACAGGCGGCAGCTCCAGACCCTGTAGGAGGGTTTTGATCTCGTTGATCCTCTTGGTGCCCTTGTACCACTGGACAAGAGTTGTCTCGTTGATCGTGAAGAGCATGAGATTAGTACCCTCCAACAGGGCCTGGCTGTTCAAGAGACGAGCACGGATGTTGTTGTACTCGCTCAGTACCAGCTTCCACCTTGAGGTGTATGCGTGCTTTCCACGTCCTCTTCTCTCCCTCCGTGGCTGCGTGATGTGATCACAGAGTTTAATCAGCAGAGCTTGAACGAGGTGGCTCTTGGTTGGAGATGATGCAGGTGAACCTGCCGACAGGAAGCACCTTTGGAAATATGTAATTTGTATGACACTAAAATGCATTATGTTCTCACCGTAGTGGTTTCAGGCGCCACCGATGGAAGTTCAAAACGGGTCAGTGAGGTAGAAGGCTGTGGTGGCGCTCTGGTGAAGAAACAGGTGGGGAAGGGAGAGGTTCAGTGGGCAGAGGTTGACCAATTAATGGAGTGGGCAGAGTGAGTTTGCTCAGTAGATGGAGGTGGTGCAATCTTCTCACCTGGACTCAATGATTCGTCGCAGTCGACGTCTAGACATTTCTATAAATCTCAACATGAGATGTACTCCTGGAGGTGTGCATTTGTGCATGGGGGGGAAAATCCTGTTCATATTTGTTCATGTTTGACCAGCCTAGGGTTGAGGCTCAAGTGTTTCAATGTACCTAGTTTGTAGAGGAGGGCTAACTTAGGTAAGGAGAGAGACCGCTCATTCTCCCCAGAGGGAGTGTGCATCTGTTGATTTTACAGCAATATCTTGAGAAATGAACAGTTAAGTGACATGGATTCGTGAAGTGTTTCAAAGCTTTTCATCATGAATCTCACAGATTTTTTCGGCACGAAGTGCATCTTCAGGGTCTTCATTAACCACATGGTAAACTAATCACAAATCAACAATTGGATCAATGTGAGCAAGCCCCACACTAGTACATTACGTATTGGAGGAGTGGCCACTCCCTGGATATGGTTTGCTCCGTTGGTGTGGGTTGAACTGGCCGTACGCTTGGATTGATGCTGGTGGAATGTGATGAGAGTAATACGTACCTTGATCTCCTTGTTTCGCTAATACATAGCCAAAACAATGTCTCTATTTACCAAAATTGTTTGTGTTTCCGTTTTACATGATACCTCCCGCATATAATGTCAAATATCCAAACGGATTTGGAGGTGTTTCACTGGAAGAAGAGATTCTCATGCTTTGAAGGGCCAGAGTCACAGCAGCTGCAGTGTACAGGAGTACAAAGATTGGCTGACCTGCCTTCTGGTAGCGTTCCATAAGGTCGTCAACGTAAGGCCATCAATTAGGGCCTGGGCATCCTCAGACGCAGTCAGCACAGACTGCAGTACCTCCCCCCTCTCATTACCATTGTTTTTTGCCCAGCTAAAGTTAACAAGCAAATTAATATTAAGTAGTCGAAGGACAAAGGTCAGAATGTGGTGCAACTCTGTATCTGGTAAGTGCTAAGATCAATATTATAGTCGTGGCACCAAGCAAACCACATACATACCTTCCCATCTGACTGCCAAGTTCATCAGCGACCAGACCCGCTGCACTTGTCCATCCCAGTCATCTAACAGCAGCCAGCATTGTTGCTTGGTCTATCCTCAGGTATCTCGCTGATGGGGCAGCGGTGGTAACCATGATCCACCCAATCCTTGAAGGCACCCGCGAATTGGATAAGAAAGAGGGAGATGTAGCAGTACTTGCCTCACTACGTGTTATGCGTTCTCTTCCTAGCACATCTCAAGAGGGTTCGCGGTCTTCTATTAAGTATCAATTTAATGTAACATTTAATTTTAATAACACAAATGAAGGAATGTTTAACAAAGTGATGACTACATACTAAAGAGTATATACTAAGTTGCTGGGTTAGCTTCTAAAACTGGTAAGCTTCTGGATTAACTGAGCCCTCCTCATGCTTTGACACTACATCTCCATTGTCATCGTGTGGCAGTGCACACTTTTCATCACTTGCAAGTTGTGATGGTGGTAGGGTTATGGGATATGTAGAGTAGTCATGTATTTCATCATCCTTGATGACGTCGTCCCACATTTCGTCATCTGGTCTCTCAGGATAGCCTTCCTCCATCTTCGATTTGAATTGTGCGTGGAAGTTTTTCTCCTTTGTGGAGTTGGGGAAGTAGCGCACATATCTTATCTACAATGAAAGGGAGAGTTGGACTGTTAATTGTGAGCACAATCGATCTGTATTTCCTGTAGAATTCATGCCAGCTAGCTCATATCAAAGCTGTATATGCAATGTCAATCCCAGTCAACATACTAGGAGTGCAAGGTGGTTGATGTATAACTCGAGCCCCTTCTCTTTCAACACTTATCTTTCAGTGACGGATGGTAAAACCTCCTCTTGGCATTCTTGTAGTAGCTGGTTAAACTGTACAACACGAAGATCAGACATAATATTTTGTATTTTAGCTGATGCTACACTATCTTTAGATTCTCTTTTGGACAGCATGGCACAAGTACATAAGATCATGCGCAAGGAAGAGGACAGAGTGAGCTACAATCCCCAGGTGTACGTACGTCTGTCTGAGAACCAAAAGTTACGGTTTAATTTCTTTCTGCCGTAGAGTGTGGGTGTAATGTATGAGGGGAATGGGCCCAGCTTCCTCGAAAGCTCCGTCTTTGCTTGAAGATCATCTGGTGCAGCAGCCAGGGAACACATTACAGTGTTTGCCTGCTGTGTATGGCCAGCTGCCCCCGTGAGATGGCATGGGTACGACATGCTTTGAAACATGTGGTAAGACCCTAATTTAGATGGTGCCGTGAGCCAGGTAGAGCAGAGGTAGAGCCAGGTAGAGCAGAGGTAGAGCCAGGTAGAGCAGAGGTAGAGCCAGATAGAGCCAGATAGAGCCAGGTAGAGCAGAGGTAGAGCCAGGTAGAGACAGGTAGAGCAGAGGTAGAGCCAGGTAGAGACAGGTAGAGCAGAGGTAGAACCAGGCGGAGACTCATCACCAGACTGCGCCTGCCCCTCCTGTAGGATCAGCCCCAGGGGTTAGGCTCAGATCACTTGGCTGTGGCAGGATTGCTAGGAGCCTAGCAACGCTCCCCATCGGCTTAGTCTATCAGCCCAGGGGGCTGCCATTTTCCCCACCATACCTCGTCAGACCTTGCAGAGAGATTTCACTGCCCAGTGGACTGGCCATTCCAACACCACTTGACCAGTCAAGTCTTCTTCCGCTTGAGAAGCTGCCATCCAATCATTTTGGAATCGTGTGGACTCACCTTTTTGGGAGCTCGCACCAGGTGCAATGCAGGCAGATCCTTCCTAATGGCTGTAATGTCTGCCCGGAGCTTGTCAGCCTCTGTGCAATGCGGCCAGATCCTTCCTCATGGCTGCAATCCCTTTGGAGTTCACGAAATCAGAGTCTGCAATCAAGAAGCCAATCAATTGAGGTTAAAATAGAAAGGTCTCGTGTCATGGAGGTTACGCGTCGTGAAGGTCACGTGTCAATTGTTCACCCCCCCCCCCCCCCCCCCCCCACTTCCTTCGGTGAATCCTACTCTGTCTTCTGTCGTATGCCGCTTCTGGAATGTTTTCATCACCACTAGCTCTTTTCTTGTTTTCTGCTAGTAGAAGTATAGTAGTTACTGGATTAACTATTGGTAGTTATTAATGTGCGTTCACCTGCCACGTTGTTATGTACCCATGTCTGTGGCACGCTCAGGCTCGCCCCACTAGCAACGATATTTTGGTCAATATCAATTGTGATAATATTGCTTAACCCTACTTTGTACTGCCCGTATTCCATGAGTACGTTAGCCTAGCTTCTGCCTGGGGGTGTACTAGACATCCTATTATTGTTTGGTTCTCTCTTCTGCAGGATGACACACTGGTGGCCTACCAGATTGCATTTGACCTATACGAGAGCGCCACACAGCACTTCCTGAGACGTGTGCAGGACGAGTTACGAGCCTCCCTCCCCACTCCTCCCTCCCCTCCCACCCTCGAAGGGAAGAAAGAGGAAGGAGAGAAGCTCTCTGTACCCGTCCAAGAGACAGGTGGTAGAGGGAGGGAAGCAGATGAAGAGCTCCCGTTACCCATCCAGGAAACAGGTGACAGAGGGAGATCTTTTACTAACTAGAGTTGTTGAGCAGAGCATGTACCCTGTACCCTACTTTGACATGATATAGGTAGGCCTAATGCCGATTTTTAATACAGCATGCATGATGAGATAGCTACACCTATACTGTACAGCCATGTCAGCATGCAGAATGAAATACCTTAAGTTGTGGCAGTAATGTTAGAAACAGGGTGTGGTCAAGTTGTATAAATTAGAAACAAGACTTTCACGCAGCTTTTCTGAGCCTCTCAAGTGGATCTCTGCTCTGTGAGCTATGTATATAGACGCTGAATTCTGACACTTCTATCCTGAACTAAGCCTTCAACAAGGCCTTCAGTGCTCAAACTGCTGATTTTTGTGTGCTCCACAGACAGACAGACAGACAGACAGACAGACAGACAGACAGACAGACACAAACCGATCACTTAACCCCTGCTGTGCACGTGTGCACTGGGTAAATATTGTGTACTCTGCCTTGTATGTATACTGTTGTACTACTCCATCTCAGGTGGTAGGGAAGAGGCACTTCAGGAGCCAGTAGCCATGGAGACAGCAGCTGGTGATGGTGCCAGTGGTGAGGGTGGTGCCAGTGGTGAGGGTGGTGCCAGTGGTGAAGGTGATGCCAGTGGTGAGGGTGGTGCCAGTGGTGAGGGTGGTGCCAGTGGAGAGGGTGGTGCCGGTGGTGAGGGTGGTGCCAGTGGAGAGGGTGGTGCCAGTGGTGAGGGTGGTGCCAGTGGTGAGGGTGGTGCCAGTGGTGAGGGTGGTGCCAGTGGTGAGGGTGGTGCAGGTGGAGAGGGTGGTGCCGGTGGCAAGGGTAGTGAAGATGATGAAGGTGTTGTGATGCAGGAACCAACAGTTGAAGGAGAAGAAAAGCAGAACCGTGAGAGGTAGGTTGCACAATGCGAGTTGCATGCACGCATGCTCTGTACTGCCAGTACACAACCAGTCCATTATTTTACACATGTACATGCGACATCCCTCATACCGGGGTTTTCCACAAGAACTCCATTCTGGGGTCTGGAATGGGAACTGCATTAATTTTCATTTCCAGCACTATGTGCATCTCAATTTGGCTCCAGAAAGGCCCCAGAAGCGATGTCAGGACATCTGAATGTTCCTAAGAAGCACGCTTATAAGTGGAACCTGGTCACTGTATTAAGGCAGCCACTTCTCTATTAAGGTCATACTGCTGGTCCTTGCATGCAATGTTCTCCCGCAAACTCTCTGTGTGTGATGCAAGTCAGGGTTCGTTCATTGGGCAGGACTAGACTAGTGATGCACATGACCTTCTTACTTCCTCAATCTCACATCACATATTAAGGGGTGTGGCATCTTCAAGATAGTGTTGGTTCAAGAAGGCACTACTACTCTATCAAAACAGTGCCATTAACTATGTCTTGACCCTGTGCTAATGCTCTCTGCCGGAGACGTTATTGCACTTGGTACATTGACTTGTAGATACTGAAGTCTCTCGCTTGACAATCGGTTGATGATAATGTGTTCATCCAAAAAGAAATATTTTTGCAAAAGAGTGAGTACAGTATTTGTGTGAAAGTCCCATGGATTTCTTTTTAATATCATCCTGCAGTGGTGAGTCGATGGATGTGGATCCTCCTGGCCATGTGACCCCCAGTGGTGATCAGGTGGTATCACATGAGCCGGAGCCAGAGTGGATGGGTCGGCTACGCTCGGTGGACACCATTCTGGGAGGGGGGAAGACAGTGGCACTACACCAGGAGTTCCTCATCCGAAACAACCACACGGACCTGCAGATCCTCAAGAACACTAAGGTGGGTGTGGTTAGTGGGTGTGGCTACTCGGCCACACCCATCTGGACTGATTGGCCGTAGCTGCATAAGGGAGAAGAAAAAATCTAGCAGTAGTACACTGTATACTCAACCCACCCCCAATGACCAATCAAAGGGCTGCATCTGGCTATTAGGCAGGAAGTAAAAGTGCTTTAATTGCTAGTTATGTTCATCCTGTTGTCTGTTGACTCCAGTGACCTCACCTTTGCCCATCGATATGTGCAGGAGGGAGCAAGGAACTCGGTCACCCACAATGTCACGGTGATTGCCAACGGATTGATGCACTTTGGAACAACTAGTGATGTGTTTCTCCGAGAGAATCTGGACTGGCTGAAGAGAGCCTCTAACTGGGCCAAGTTCACCGCCACTGCCAGCCTTGGACTCATACACTATGTATATATGTGTGTGTGTGTGTGTGTGTGTGTGTGTGTGTGTGTGTGTGTGTGTGTGGGTATGGGTGTGGGTGCAGTGGGTGGGTGGGTGTGAGTGTTTGTGTGTGTGTGTGTGTGTGTGTGTGTGTGTGTGTGTTTGTGTGTGTGTGTGTGTGTGTTTGTGTGTGTGTGTGTGTGTGTGTGTATGGTTGTGTGTGTGTGTGTGGTTGTGTGTGTGTGTGTGTGGGTGTGTGGGTGCTGTGTGTGTGCTGTATATGTGTTACAATGTGTGTGACTGAGTGTGTGTATCTGTGTGTTTAACTATGTGTGTGTATTTGACTGGGTGTGTCTCTTATCCAGGGTCACGAGAAGGAGGCTCTCAACCTGATGTCGTCCTACCTCCCTAAGGACTCCACTGGTAGCAGCCCCTATGCTGAGGGGGGAGGGCTGTACGCTATAGGGCTCATCCATGCCAACCACGGTCTCCGTGTCATGGACTACATTACCCAGGAGCTGAAGGCCAATAATAGTGAGGTAATTGGTAGTTGCCGTAGCAGCCATTTGAGTCATAGCTCCTTACGAGTGTTCTGCTGCCATGTCTAACCTTCCAACAGATTGTCCGACATGGTGGCTGCCTTGGACTTGGCTTAGCTGCAATGGGCACTGCTAACTTAGGTATGTATGACATGGTATATTGACTGTGTCAATGAATGTTTGTGTGATCTCTGGGTCACCCTGTCTCTTTTCCATCCCTCCCTCCCCTCCCTCCCTCCCTCCCTCCCTCCCTCCCTCCCTCCCTCCCTCCCTCCCTCCCTCCCTCCCTCCCTCCCTCCCTCCCTCCCTCCCTCCCTCCCTCCCTCCCTCCCTCCCTCCCTCCCTCCCTCCCCTCCCCTCCCCCCCCTCCCCTCCCCTCCCCCCCCTCCCCTCCCTCCCCTCCCTCCCTCCCTCCCTCCCTCCCTCCCTCCCTCCCTCCCTCCCTCCCTCCCCCCTCCCTCCCTCCCTCCCTCCCTCCCTCCCTCCCTCCCTCCCTCCCTCCCTCCCTCCCTCTTCCCTCCCTCCCCCCCCCTCCTTCCTCCCTCCCTCCCTCCTCCCTCCCTCCCAGACACATATGACCTCTTGAAAGAGAACCTGATGACTCGTGATGATGCGGTGATAGGGGAGGCTGCTGGGATTGCAATGGGCTTGGTCATGATTGGAACACGGTCTCCACTGGCTCTAGAGGACATGATTAATGTGTGTGTGTGTGTGTGTGTGTGTGTGAGAGAGAGAGAGAGAGAGAGAGAGAGTGAGTGAGTGAGTGAGTGAGTGGGTGTTTTCTGAGTATGCTGTGTTTATGAAGCACTAAGTGCTTGTAATTACAGCATACTCAGAATTAATTGTGCAGTGGTATACAGTAAACTCCGTTGCGATAACAGTGTTGGAAGACAGAATTTTCCCAAGACATTCCAAATGCTAGCTAGTCTGTATCCACACAGCTATATTTTTCTGTCGTCAAGAATTAGATTTCTCTCCTATTGGCATTGCTAGCTATCACTTGCACTGCTGTCCTCTCTCCTCCTCCCCCTCAGTATGCTCGGGACACTCAGCATGAGAAGATACAGCGAGGACTGGCTCTGGGCATTTCCTTCGTGAGTACAAGTACATTGTGCACGAATGGTAGATACACATGGAGGGAGGAGGAAGTAAGGAGGAGGAGGGAGGGGGAGAAGAGGGACGAAGGATGAATTGAGGAAGGAGGAGGAAGTGAGGAAGGGGGAGGGAGGAGGAATTGAGGAGGGGGAGGAGGGACGAGAAGAAGGACAAAGGATGAATTGAGGAGGGGGGAGGAGGGAGGAGGGGGACACACTTAATCTACACAATCACGATTCTGGTAACGTGATGGGTTGCAAACCACATGGCTATGTATGTGATGCTGTTATAACCTCCTACAAGGGGCTGTATGAAGACGTGGATAGTTGTGAGTTCAGTGCGCAATCCAGCACTCACAACTTCACTGCGCATGAGGACTTGTAAGTATATAGCCTCATTCTTCGTCCCTGGCCAGCTTTTCATCTCTGAGTTGTTAGTACTGGATGGTAGAACAGTAATGTATAGTGGATCTGTTCTGCAGAAGAAAAAGTTTGCAAATTGGGTGTCTGTGACTTACAGTATGTACAGAGTCATAATGAAGTCTACTTTTGAGTCAACAGGCCTTTTCATCATTGCAATCGGTGTACTGAACTTTTTTTTGTGTATGTACCTGAAACCGTCTTATACAATATGTAGGTGTTTACTTACTAATTAAGAGTATCCACCCCCCCCCCCCCCCCCCCCCCCCCCCCCCCCCCCCCATCGTCAGTTGGTGTATGGGCATATGGAGGAAGCAGATACCCTGATAGAAGATTTATGCAGAGACAAGGTACTCACAATTGCAGTTGGTTTCATTGTTGACGTAATGCTGATGAGCATTTTTCTATGTCCTCTGATTGATTAACCAAGTGTCAACTGTTGCATGGTGTGGCTGTGACACTGTGGCTGTGACACTGTGTGGCTGTGACACTGTGTGGATGTGACACTGTGTGGATGTGACACTGTGTGGATGTGACACTGTGTGGATGTGACACTGTGTGGTGTACTCATGTTCCTCTCCCTGTACCCTCAGGACCCTTTGTTAAGGCGTGGTGGTGTTTTTACCATTGCCATGGCGTACTGTGGCTCAGGAGGCAATAAGGCCATCAAGAGGCTGCTACACATTGCCGTAAGTCTGTGAATCCAGCTGTAAGTTGAGTATGTCTCTGAGACCAGATATAATATGTGAGACCAGCTGTAAACCTCTGAGACTGCTGGCTGTAAGTGTATGAAACCAGCTGTATATGTAACAACATGCTTGTCGTCTGTCAAATCTCTTTTGCCAGAATCTCAAGCGGACCTCCATCAGTCTAGCAGGGGGTTTCACGTGGCTTCTCAGTGTGTAACGGTTCGACTGGGCACGGTTTGATTCGGGTTCAGGGGTCACGTGTACATCTTCATCAGGCCTATGCTCAACTTCGGCCTCAGACTCGGCTTCAGATTCTGACACAGTTTCCGGCTCTGTCGGTTCCAGCATCATTGACTCTTTTGTCAAGTCATCAGCTTCAATCTGCTGGGAGACATCTGCAAGGGTCTCTAACCACTTGGGCGGCCGGCCGGGGCTATGTCTCTTCCGCCCATACCAATAGTAACCAGCAGGGAAATCATCAGGGCACGGGGTGACCCTGGTTTGGTGCATCTGGATCTGTCCATCCTGGGGAAAGTAGGTCTTTACTACGGTAACATCCGGATTATCACATGACACCACACGAAATGGGCCATGCCACGGTTGGGACAGCTTACGTTGTTTCCCAGTCTCTTCATGCGGAAATCTCACTAAGACCCAATCTCCAATTCGATACTTCATCTTGGTTGACTTATGGTCGTACTGTCTCTTGTACAACGCTTCTGGGCCTTCCGCATCGATTTCACTGCCAGCTCCCGGGCTGATGCCAGAGACAAGACAACCTCCTCTCGAACTGCAAATGGCATCCTCCTGACGGGTTGCTTCTTGGGAGAAGTATCACCAGTGTCAATATGCAACCGTACCAGATCAGTCTCTCCACGCTCCTCTCTATCCAAGCAGAAGGCTTGGTGATGGTCAGCAAGGAAGTCATGGAGTTGCTCCTTCTGAACATGGTCCAGTAACTGTGGCTCTGGCAGCACTTCCCTTAATCTCTGCTTCCTCTGTATGCTGTCCTCACTCCCACTCACTCTCCGGACTGCACCCAACTCATCCAGTGGTGGTGATTCAGGGAAATCACTGAGGGTTAGTACATCATCCTTGAGCCCTTCATTTGCCTTCACTACGGTAGCAGTCAGCACTTCCCCAATGGTGGTGCCCTCTTCAGCCACTTTGGTGTAGGCCGATGGGTTTGAGACCACCATCCGCTCCACGGTCCTCTACGTGGACTTGTACAACGGTACTCTGATGAGGAGAAAGCCGGAGAGACTGGACCAAGGTCACACGAATGATAGGCACCTTAGCTTCAGTCTTCCCTGCCTTCTTTCGTCCTCCCCGCCACTTCTGGACTCCTGCATGGTATTTTATGATCCCAAGTTGGCGACAGACTCCCTCCGACAATAGGAGCTGATCCGGAGCGCCTAGGGTGCACATGGTGAGTTCCCCAAAGGAAATATCGAAGTCCATCCGACCGTCAAGGGAAAAGGGCTTCTTGTCATATGCCCGAGGTGTCTTGTCCACCTTTTTGAAATCTCTCTTCATGAGGCGTGCTGCTGTTGCAACTCTCTTGAACAAGGTACCTCCGATAATGGTAATATCCGCCCCGCTGTCAATAATACCGAATGCAGGCACTCCCTGCACCTGCACTTTGGCACACTGCATTTGACTGCCTTCGTCGTCACCCGGATTTGGCACACCTCAGTTTCTTCCTCCGAGGAGGAGTACAGCAGGTCCAGTGGGTCTATTCAACATTGTCAGATCCTCCCTCTGTAGCCGTGATCTTCTTAGCGTGGGTGGATTTGGGTCTTTCAGAAGGCCTGCCACTACTCTCACTTCTTCTTTGGGGACAGCTCCAGGCAATGTGGCCCAACTTCTCACAGAGGTAGCACTTCGTCTGCGGGGCCTTTGGGTTGAGAGGCTTGGCCAGCCTATTCTCCTCTCTGATGCTGGAACGGGGCAGGGGCACTGACTTGCGGTACTGCTTTCGTCTGACTAGTTCGGCTTGCCGCCGCTCCTCATTCTTGGCAGCGATACACAGGGCTTGATAGGTAGCTGCACCGGAAACAGCAAGGCCTTCCATAAGGCTATCCCTAAAGCCTTCCTGGAGCTGACTGTACAGTAGGACATCTCTAGTCTCTGGTATCATCCCATCCCGGCCATAGGCTAGCTGAAAAGTTCGCTCCAACCGCAGGATGAAGTTGCCGACACCCTCACTCTCCTCCTGGGTGACATATATATGTCTGTGAGGCCAGCTGTGGGTCTGTGAGACCAGATGTATGAATAGATCTGAGATCAGTTGTATATTTGAACTAGCTCTGAACTAGCCTCGTTCCCAGGCTGTCTGCCAGTCGCGCACATCGCATACGTGACCTTTGAACCCTTGTCAGATAGCTGGCAGAAGGCCTGGTACCACTCCTACGTCATTTACAAGCAAAGTGGACACGATTATGAAGCAACTTGACTACACATATGCTTGAGTTTATATTGATGCCACGAGACAGCAACTTGATGCCAACTCAGCACTAATGGGAATACAGCATGCACTAACGTTTGACTACTCAGGCGTACCAAGCGCTTGGTAGGCTACTGTAGAGGTAAGCTATTGTAGTTACCTAGGCTACTACAACCGTACAACAAGGAGAACCATACCTGACACCTCCAGTGGTCCACCACGGTAGCGTAAAAGCCAACAATAACTCGCTAGGAAACCTGTCGTTAGCCCGTGAACTTCTGGCACGCCGCCATTTTACATAAAACTGTGTCCACCTACGTCACAATCGTGTCCATATTGCAGTACTTAAGCGCTTGTAAATGACGTAGGAGTGGTACCAGGCCTTCTGCCAGCTATCTGACAAGGGTTCAAAGGTTACGTATGCGATGCGCGCGACTGGCAGACGGCCTGGGGACGAGGCTAGCTCTGAACCACCCTCTCCCTCCCTCCCCCCCTCCCTCCCCCCTCCCTCCCTCCCTCCTCCACCTCCCTCCCTCCCTCCCTCCCTCCCTCCCTCCCTCCCTCCCTCCCTCCCTCCCTCCCTCCCTCCCTCCCTCCCTCCCTCCCTCCCTCCCTCCCTGTACTTAACTATAGGTGAGTGATGCTGATAATGATGTAAGAAGAGCAGCTGTAACTTCTCTTGGGTTTATCCTGTTCAGGTTAGTTTCATTCAACAACATAGCTGTGTTTTAGTAGAAAATGGTTCAGGGGGAAGAGGAGAGGGGGGAGGAGGGACAGGGGGGACAGGGAGAAGGGGGAGGAGGTTGACTGCAGTGGTGCACATGAATTTGTGGTGTAGTGATACGCGACTGGTTAACTCATCTCTCTCTCCCCTCCTCCACTTCCCGTCGTCTTCGCTCCCCTCCCCCTCCTTGGTCCCTCCTTCTCGTCCTCCTCCCTCTTCCCCCCTCATCCTCCTCCCCTCCTCCTTCCCTCCTCCCCTCCTCCTCCCCCTCCTCCTCTCCTCCTCCTCCCCCTCCTCCCCTCCTCCTCTCCTCCTCCCCTCCTCCCCCCTCCTCCTCCCCTCCTCCTTCCCTCCTACTCCCCTCCTCTCCTCCTCCTCCCCTCCTCCTCCCCTCCTCCCTCCTTCCCTCCTCCTCCCCTCCTGCTCCTACCCCCTCCTCCTCCCACTCCTCCTCCCCCTCCTCCCTCTCCTCCTCCCCCTCCTCCCCTCCTCCTCCCCCTCCTCCCCTCCTCCTCCCCCTCCCCCCCTCTTCCTCCTCCTCCTACCCCCCCCCCCCCCCCCCTCCCCTCCTCCTCCTCCTGCTTTCCATACATCCTGTTCTCCTTCTTTCTCCACCTCATCCCTTTCTCTTCTCAGGACATCAGAGCAGTGTCCGCACGTGGTGTCTCTTCTGTCTGAGAGTTTCAACGCCCACGTCAGGTGTGGGGCGGCCATGGCACTGGGCATTGCATGTGCAGGCACAGGGAACAAGGTGATGCATAGTCAGTGTTGTGAATGTGCTTGTGCAATTATATCAGTTGGCAACCTCACTCCTGGTAGTACATGGAGGACTTTTCAGGTTGATGCCTCACGTCTTACTCTCACTTGGTGGATATATGCTTCAGCAGACTCTAATTGCATCCACCAGCTTGTACTGGGAACTTGCCTTGTTCCCAGGCTGATTGTAGGTAGCTGGCTTCGTGTGTAGATAATGTATGCCTTTACTATTCAACACTAGTCAGTGCTAAGAAAGTGAGTACTTGTGTACTATTCTACTTTTTCATACACACATGATGCGAATTTTGGTGGCATGTTTAGGTTGTGCACCCCTGCACAGCCTCCTTTATTCCGCACGTAAGTCTGAGTTGCCCCTCAAAGATTGCTTTTTTCTGATTCACAGGAAGCTCTGTCGTTAATAGAGCCAATGTTGACAGATCCAGTTTCGTTTGTGCAACAGGTAAACACCGAAGCCTCATAATTACCCACTAGTTCATTTCCCTTCTCCTCCTGTCCACTCTCTCCTGTCCACTCCCCTCTCCTCTTATCCACTCTCTTCTCTTCCTGTCCACTTTCCTCTCTTCCTGTCCACTCTCCTCCTGTCCACTTCCTTCTCCTCTTGTCCACTCTCCTCCCTCCTATCCACCACTCCTCTCCATGTCCACTTTATGTCCACTTCCCTTTCCCCCTCTCTACTCCCCTTTCCTTCTGTCTGCTCCTGTCCATGCTCCTCTATGCTCCCCCCCCCCCCCCCCCCCCCCCCCCCCCCCCCCGTCTTCTTCCCATTCATCTCCTCTCAGGCTGCAATGGTGGCAGCAGCCATGATTCTCATCCAGCAGACAGAGGCCATGAATTCCAAGGTGTCATTCTACCGGCAACACTTTGCCAAGATCATAGGTGACAAGCACGAGGACACTATCACCAAATTTGGAGCTATTCTTGCTCAAGGGATCATTGATGCAGGTAAAGACCGGCTAATACTAACATAATTATTGTGTCACATAACCTCTCATCTGTTCATCTGGAGACAAATTGCTAGCCTGTATACCAGCTGTCTCACTTCCTCCTCCTCTCTTCCCTGTCCTTCCTGCCCTCCCTCCTCCCTCCTGTGATTTACCTTCCTCCCTCTCCCTCCATCCATTCCTCCCTTGCTCCCTCCCTCCATCCGTCCCTCGTTCCCTCCATCCCTCCCTCACTCGCTCCTTCCCTAACTCCCTCCCTCCTACTTCCCTCCCTACCTTTCTCCCTCCCCCTCTCCTTTCCTCCAACCCTCCCTCCTCTCACTCCGTCCCTTCTCTCACTTTCCCCTCTCCCTCCCTCCTCTCCCTCCCTCCCCTCTCCTTTCCTCCTGCCCACCTTCCTCCCTCCTCTCACTCCCTTCTCTCACTCCTTCCTCTCCCCCTTCCCTCCCTCCCTCCTTCCTCTCCCTCCCTTATGCCCTCTCCTTCAGGTGGCCGCAATGTGACAATCTCTCTTCAGTCGCGGACGGGTCACATGAGTATGCAGACGGCCGTGGGTCTGTTAGTGTTCTCCCAGTTCTGGTTCTGGTACCCGCTCTGTCACTTCCTCTCACTTGCCCTGACTCCCACTGCCGTCATTGCTCTCAACGCAGACCTCAAGGTAGAACCATGAAATTTGTTACATGCAAAAAATTAAAGATCAAGTGGGTATGCTGGCCAAGTGGTTAAAGTGCATGTCTTTGACGGTTTTATCCCCACTAAGCAACAAGTAAAATCAAGCCTCCCACAAGCTAGTTCACCCATAAGCTCACAGCTGCACAGCATAATAAACTCAAAGCCCCCCAATTTGTTCATTAGTTCCAGGTGATTTGCTATAAATAGGCTCTGACTTCTTCGGCAGGCCCTAGGTAATATTTAGATACCAGTTTAATTGCAGTGCATTACGGGGTTTAGTGCACGAGGGCAATCTAGTTAACGGTCGAGGGTGAGATAATGCACAAGCCGAAAGCGAGTGCATTATCCGCCCGAGACCGTTAACTAGATTGCCTGAGTGCACTGTGAGCCCGTAATGCACTGCAAACTGGTATCTAAACTATTTAGTGCAACTCACTGACCCGAGACAGCCTTTGATCTTTGAAAAGTGTGCATTATCTAGATAATGCACACTAAAGTGTGCATTAAGCGATTTAATGCTCCGTCATGTGATCGATTCTGAGGCGTCTGATTCGTTGAGGGTCACGTGAGTAGCACTAAAAATGGTAAACCCCTCAGAGATGACCCCAATAGAGCTATGAGGGTGGGTTGCATGAGCAAACTATACAGCCTTGGTAAAATTGAATTTGATCTATTATGATTTGTTCGACAGTCATCACAACCTTTGACCTCATGCACTGCAGGTCCTGCATCATGTCCGCACTACTTTGCACTACCATCATAGCTAGTCACTAACCACATCTATACAACACCAGCATACCCACACATATCAACTATCAGGTTAACCCTTTAATACCAGCTTCATGATGCCATATCCTCTGGGCTCCGCGGTAGAAAGGTCTTGGTTGGCACTGGGAGGGCCATTTCCGTCATTTTTGGCATAAATGGACTTAGAAAGTAGCTTTTCTGCCTAGTAGGGCCTCCATGTCCAGCATTCATGGCCTGTTTTTCAGCTACGGCAGGTTGCCATTTCTCGGGAGACTTGATTGCAAGTTCGTTAATTGGTGGGTGTGGTTAAGTCGCGTATATGCTTGGTATAGCCTGTGGGAGCGGTTTCGAACCAGCAACGCCAGGGAACAGAAATTAGGGTCTGGCTGAAAATGACCTTGAGAAAAAAACTTGGGCCCTAAAGAGATAATACCTCCCTCTCCCACACAACACACACACTTCAGATGCCCAGGATCTGCTTTCGTTCCAATGCAAAGCCCTCATTGTATGCCTACCCTCCTCTGCTCGAAAAGGAGAAAGAGAAGGAGAAGGAGAAGGTACTGTTCTACTCACTTTTTGATCAATCTTCAAACCATTGAAGTTACTAACCCCAATTCCCAGACCAAGTTGCTAGGAGACCAAGACCAAGTTACTAGCTTCATTCACAGACCAAGTTGCTAGCCCCTATTCCCAGACCAAGTGACCATCATGTGTCCATTCACTGCTTGTTTCCCAAGCCTATCTTTCACATTCGAAAGCCTACCTTGATATTAACTGCTGCTTCTTCAAGGAGCTAGAGGGCTTGATAGCCGAGCAAAGTAGCCTCCACTTCAGTTATCGAACCCCATGGCATTCGAACGGCTCAATGAGGTCTATCCATAGTCTAGTCTTGTTCCCAGACCCTGAATGCGCACCCGTGAAATAGGGTCTGGTGACAATGCGACATATTGCTCACTCCTATGACGTTAATGTCGGATGGCCATTCAAGTTTAGCTAGAGCAATAAATTACTTTAGTTTTCTGTGTCGGTAAAGCAGACCTGGTAGACACAGCCCAGAATTTGGTTGGTACATGTACAAAAGAATATCTGTTTCCTTTCTCACCGCTGTCATCTTCAAATTTGCAATTTTCGCCTGGAATTTACTGATCATGGTCACACCCCTCGAAGGTCAAGTAGCATATCGTATTGTCACCAGACCCCCTTTTTTGCTGGTGCACATTCCGGGTCTGGGAACAAGACTATCCACAGTCATCACCAGTGTCTCACCACTACACTCTGCCAGTATTGTCAGCTAGGCTGCATGTGAGGTTCAAAATAGCTAGTTTGACCATGTGATTACTCAGGACATGACATCACAATCGATCAATGCAATACATTCCTTAGCTTTTAAAAGCAGCTGGCTCATTGGACTACAATCATCATTCCAGTGTAGCCTTGTTTCATTGTGACACACAGCTTGTGGGTGGTACTCTACTGTGTCCATACCTATACAAATGAAAGTAACCAGAGTTGAAAACCTGGCACTTCCGAGAAACGTTTACAATATTATATTTCAGCAATGACACATTCCCGATAGGGTTTGCCACAAAACAAATGAGGTTATGGCCCTTAGCATTTGTGAGATACAAGCTGTGCCTATGCGTCATGAGCAGAAAGCCACGCCTCCATGATGTTTCTGTGAAATTGCCACTTGATCATTTTCCAGCTTGTTCCTATTAGCTCTAAAATCCACCGTTGTTTCAAATGTTCTCAAAGCGTTCTGTGGATACATGTTTGAAATTGTACAAAGTCCTGGGTGTTGTAATTCCAGCATTTCAGCCATATTTGATAATCCAGCTGGTACCAGAGTAGGCATGCTCTACTCTTAAAGCTTAGTTCAGGATAGAAGTGTCAGAACTCAGAAATACTAGCGTCTATATAACTCACAGACCAGATATCCACTCGAGAGGCTGAGAAAAGCTGTGTGAAAGTCGTGCTTCTAATTTATACAACTTGACCACACCCTATTTCTAAATTACTGCCACAACTTACAGTATCTCATTCTGCACGCCTAGCTAAGACTTATCTCGTTTGTGAATATTGCATACTGTATGAATAATCAGCGGTAGGCCTACCTGTATCAAGTCAAAGTAGCGCATTGGTACGTGCTCTGCTGAGCACCTCTAAGTTTTACAAGAAACCTGAGAGACAAGTCTGTTGTCGCATGTGTGGATCACTGTCATTGCTATTATTGCCTTATTGCAAATTGATAGGTATGGATTTTTGAGACACTTTCAAAGGGTTTTTTCCAGTATGTATGTATATGTATTTTCCTGGAATCTGTTTGTCATAAAGTGATACCTCTGTGTAGGGATCCGAATCTCTCCCTAGCAACCTAAAACTGCCCCAGGGTGCCGACCGTGGGCTGAAGTAATGGGTCATGATGGGAAGTAATGGGCCGTGACATAGCTGACCAACTGTGAAACCGATTCAGACTTCTCTCACTAGACATAGCGATCTCACCACAAGACAAACGTTAGCCGACCTTGCTGAAACACAAGGCAACGAACCGTGAAGTTTTGAAGAATGAGGAAGCAGCCCATAGCTGTAGCGGTGTGTTAGCATGAAGGTTTTCATAACATTGCCTTTGAAGAAGACAAATTTGGGTTTGGGGAGTTACCAGGTTACTTCCACTCATGGCGCATACTTTCCCCACATCCTGCACTGCGTACCCACAACCACACTCACATACACCCCTTACTCACACACCTCCATCCCTCGTGTATCCCCTCATACCCTTCCCCACCACCACACACTCACACCCTCAGTCATCTCAAGATTCCCCAACGCTGATCTCATTCTCACATTCTCCTCTGCTTACTCTCATTGTCACTCATTCACATTGTACCCACTGCCATCACCACTCACCATTCTGTGTTCTGTTCCTCTCACATTACACACACACACACACACACACACACACACACACACACACACACACACACACACACACACACACACACAATGCACACTCACACACGCACATGCACACACACACACATATACAATCCCAGGTTGCCACGGCAGTGTTATCAGTAGCTGCAAAGGCCAAAGCTAAAGAGAAGAAGAAGGCTGCCGCTGCGTCAACAACCGGTGGAAGTGATGCAGGACAGGAGGTTATGGAAACCGTAAGACTATGATATAACGTGTAGTATACTCTGTTATGGTGTGACATGCACGGTGTTGTACTGTTATGTGAATTTTGGAAGAAGGTTTCTCTCAGAGAAAGCCTTTTAGTCACATCCATAAGTGCTGGTTGTTGAATCAAGCCTTACTTTGTTTTCCTCAAGGAATCAAGTGGGAAGAAAGAAGAAGAGTCTACTGAGAAGATGGACACCATTGCAGAAACTGGCAATCCGGCAGAAACAAAGGTTGGGGAAGAGAGTCAAGGGGGGCAGCAGAAAGAGCTGACAGAGCAGATGGATACATCTGGCGGGAACAAGGCCGTGGAGGCAGAGGAGGAAGAAGTCAAGGACAAGCCAGGAAAGATCGGGGAGAAGAAGGACGAGGAGAAGAAGGAAGAGAAGGAGGGGGAGGAGAGGAAGGAGGAGGAGAAGGAGGGGCAGGAGAAGAAGGGGGAGGAGAAGAAGGGGGAGGAGAAGAAAGTGGAGACTGAGCCTGATTTCGAGATGCTCTCCAATCCCGCCCGAGTCCTACCTGCCCAGGTTAATACTTAGAATGCTTGATTACTGAAGGAGAGTTTCAATGGAAGGCACACACTGAACCCATTGCCATTACTGTTGATCACCGTAACTAACTCAAAGTATAACAAGCATACTAAATGTACGTACAAGGCTCCCCTGTCGTTTTGCAATGGGAGCCTGGGAACAGGTCTACAGCTGCATTGATGTAGCCCAACTACATGTGACTTGCATGAATATCCATTGTGTTAATCCAGCATTGCCTTTTCCATTACCTTCTATTCTGTCTGCATACCACAGAAGTTACACACATAGTAAAATGGAAAGTTCTATTGATGTAATTACAGCTGTCTGCTTTTCAACTGACCACGTCAGTGCATTGGTTCTAACATTGTGCCCAGGACATTGTGTCTAGACCACCCACACACTTTCTCTGTTGGTTGAACTTTGTTTCAGACCTTTGACTTGTATGCAAATGATAGTCTGGCGGCTTTTGTACTTTCATGTTAGAGTCAGCCCACCCATGAAAGCATCAGGTTCTGTGCTCTCTCAGAGGTGAGGTATGTTTACTTACCTCTTGCAACTTCAACTCGGAGGTGACGTACGTTACCTTCAACTCAGCGGTGATGCATGTTACCTCTTGCAACTTTGCCACACTTCATAGAACTCTGTGCTTAACCGTACTTTGAATACTAGCCTGTAGAATTGCCATGAATAATGGTATTACCACAGCAACATAAATTTGAGTGTATTCATGGAATAATTACCCTGCACAGAACCTTAATTGGCACCTGGCATATAGCAGTGCAACCAAGCATCAATATCAGAAAGGTCATGTGATCTTAAAGGGGTGGAGCCAACAAACCGTTACTGAAAAAGTATGCTGAAAAGAACCGCTTTGACTTTTATCAGGCACAGAAATGTCCCAGTAAGATAATGTTGATTGTTTGTGCTGTTTGAAGTCTGTAATCGCCTTGGCGAAGCATTTTTTTGACCAACAGACAGACATGCAAACAGAAAGATGGGCGGACAAACAGACAAACAGACACAGATGCAAAGCCATTTCTCACCAGGTAGCATGAAACCAATCTCTACCCAAGTTGACTGATTTAACCGTACTCTCTAGCAATCTCCAGTAACGTGGTTTGACATGGCCTCGTTCCCAGGCCTCGCAACGAGGCTAGGTGTGACAGTGCTGAATGGGTAGCCTCGTTCCCAGGCCTCGCAACGAGGCCAGGTGTGACAGTGCTGAATGGGTAGCCTCGTTCCCAGGCCTCGCAACGAGGCTAGGTGTGACAGTGCTGAATGGGTAGCCTCGTTCCCAGGCCTCGCAACGAGGCTAGGTGTGACAGTGCTGAATGGGTAGCCTCGTTCCCAGGCCTCGCAACGAGGCTAGGTGTGACAGTGCTGAATGGGACTGTAAATTGTACCAGTAGGAGGTCCAGTGTTTGGCTGTGGGTGCTGCAACCGCTCAAGAAAACGATAAAATCCCAGACGTTGTTAGACATAGCTAGGGTGTAATGGAGGGGGAAGGTGGGATAACAAACTGCACACGTACATTGGTGTGTGACAACAACAACCCACGTGCCGATGTCCAGACATCTCACCAGATACCTCACTCTGAGGTATAGAGCTTGGATTGTGACCACCCATGGTTAGTTTGTGGGGTTGTGTGGAGGGAATGTACATGCATATGTCCAGTTTATAAATCACGTCCCACACAGAAACCTCTTGTTGATATTCATTTCTTGCGTTGTAATATTGCTTTATGTGTGTGTGAGTATGATGTGTGCGTGTGCGTGTGTGTGTGTGTGTGTGTGTGTGTGTGTGTGTGTGTGTGAGTATGATGTGTGCGTGTGTGTGTGTGTTGTGTGAGTAGGGATCCTAGTTCTTTCAAGGGTTGCACATGCACGTAATACTATGTTGTATTCTCCGTCCACTTACCTTGTCCAGGTGAATCGTTTGTGTGCGCTACACGAATTGGATTCCAGTGGTGATTTTACACACCAATATCAATCTTCCCCACCTTACACCTTACAGTTAAACAGAAATAGTAGGACTTCAGTGGTAGCTTAAGAAATGTATTATCTCCCTTCGTACATGTGGTGTACAGCTTGTAGCTACTCTGAGTTGAGCCTTAGAATAGCGTACGATAAAGCCTTATCGACAGCAGATCACTCATTGAAAAGCCATCTCTGTGTCAATGAGCTTTATGCAACATGACTTTTATATTGGATACGTACTTCATTATTATACCAGTACCAGGCCTCTCTTCTGGGGGGGGGGGGGGGTGCTTTGTGATAAATATTGTGGGCTTCGG
>OZ007509.1:14034047-14067287 GCA_963931865.1 Axinella damicornis | reverse complement strand
AAAAGCCATCTCTGTGTCAATGAGCTTTATGCAACATGACTTTTATATTGGATACGTACTTCATTATTATACCAGTACCAGGCCTCTCTTCTGGGGGGGGGGGGGGGGTGCTTTGTGATAAATATTGTGGGCTTCGGTACTTGAGTTTCCCCGTGGGTAATGATGCAACAAACTCACATGCATAGAAGACATAACTTTTATATTGGATACGTACTTCATTATTATACCAGTACCAGGCCTCTCTTCTGGGGGGGGGGGGGGGGGGGGGGGGGGGGGGGGGGTGCTTTGTGATAAATATTGTGGGCTTCGGTACTTGAGTTTCCCCGTGGGTAATGATGCAACAAACTCACATGCATAGAAGACATAACTGAGTGGTAGACAGTCTGTGGCTGGTGACATCACGTGATGTCATATTATGTCTACATGCATGAGTTGGTGATGTGCACTGCTTGTGGTGTTCACCGACAGCTGAGGACAATAATAATACAGTACAGACTGTCACGATAACCCGTGGTGACAAGTATCAGATGTGAGGGGATGGGGGAGCTGCCAGATTACTACATGTGCCAAGACTGGTTTCAGTATAAGACCTAAAGAGGATCTGGTGGCGAGACTAGCTATGGTTGGTGGTGGTTGGCCCCAGCATTTAACCATCCCTCAACTTTTTGAGAACACATCTCACTGACTATATCCTATAGGAGATAATCTATAGGAACCCACCTTACACTGATTTTTAATCTCCTCATGTCAACCTAGAGAGATCCCCTACATCATATCTTGCACATATTCAAGTTAATTCCATGCTGCTAACTGTGCATACATTTTTGTAATGCTCTGAAGGTAGGACAGACCATCACCCCCCCCCCCCCCCCCCCCCCCCCGCCTTTGAATGAACTTACAGTATGCAGGACATGTCCATCCGAAGTGTTTGATGTCAATACTCACATTCCAGTGCATAAATGTAAAATTCTCCTTGGTGGCAAACATCTGTCCTTCGAGAAACTGCAGTCTGATACAGCAGTGATATGCAACAATCATCCAGTTAGACAAAACTTAGCCAGTTATTACTCAGGACTAACAATGTGATAATTAATGCGAGGTTACACGATAGTGCTCGAATGCAGTCTGGATTGTTGGACCTTCCCTGAGCCTTGGGCTGTATTGTCGAAAGTTTGATGTTGGGTCGGAGGGGGGACCTTCTTCATTGATCTCACGTAGGAGTAGCTCAGGCAGATGATACTGCAGAAGTACAGAGGTGCAGGAAAGACGGTCTGGTAGTTTATGCCTTTGTGAGGTGATATCATTATACTCTCCAGGCCCAGCACTCCCTATGCGATTAGTAGCCACTAGCCGGACCCACTAGCCGGACCCTGCCTCCCTCCCCCAGCAGTGCAGATGCTCACACAATGGTGTGGTCACTAGAAGCGTGACAACCTTGAAAATTAGTCTGCTTTTCTGTTGGCCCTGTTCTTTATGCAAGTGTACGTACATTATCAGACCGCGTGATATTGTGTGTGTGCCGACATGTCAGTGCATGAGATCATGTGCAATAAATATACTTTCTTGGGTGAAGGAAGACAGGCTATGACATCAGGAGACAGGTTTGCGAGGTTCAAAACAACTGAATGTTCACATGCCTTTGAAGCCAAGTTTTTAAAAACCTACGCACTAGCCACTTTGATGCAGAAGTCTTGTAACAAAGCCCTGTGAGCATATCGGTCAACCCTTGCCTACTGCATGGTTTGAATAACTGAAACCGCAGCCATTACTGGACTAAAAGGTGCTTTGACTACAGACAATTTTAGTGTCTCTCAAAATTTTGGAATCTCCCAGTTGCGAGTTTAGTTGTCAACACAAGTACAGACAGAGTGGGTGTGTAATGGCTTGACAATTGACCCCTTACACATCCTGAACCAAACCCAAAACTGTTGTGTATTGTGTAACAGCTTGTGATAGCTGATACCCTCTCTGGGATTCAAATATGATAATGAACGTTTGCATGGCTTCACTGACTTGACTACTGTCTTGGTAATCGTTACCTTGGAGATGATGAGTTTGAACCTCTAAATGTCCATGGTAACATGAATTACTTCATTCACGGCTACCCCTCTAGTAATCACAGATATTGAGTCAATCATGATGTAAGATACCTTTGTAAGCAGTGCACACATTCAGAACATGTAGCTAAGTCAATTTGCCCGAAAATATTTTAAAATCAATTATGTTGTATGATCTTGATGATGTTACCTCTATACACATATCACACACTCACATGCACACACATTCACGCACACACATACAGCTGAAGGTTCTCGGTTGGGATAAGGAGTGCCGTTATCATCCTCTAAAACCAGTAAGTATGGTTGGACAAATATGATTCCTTCTACTGTGGCACAGAACACATGGCTGTTGAAAGAACTGTTGACTTCCGGTGCCTGAAGAAAGGCACCTACAATTGGGATGCAGAATGAAACACATGGATGAGTGCATGGTGACAGTGAAATGAACGGCTTAACCTTTCGATGCTACCAGAAGCTTTCTTCCACTTGAAAGAGCCTGGGTATAAGGCTACTGTCTGTATTCTAATACTATGCAAGCTAAGTACGTACAGTATTGCCTTGCATTAGAGTCAAATTTCTTAGAATATGTATTGCCAATTACGTAAGAGTCCTTTGGTCTGTGAATCCTTAATATAAATGGTTTTGGAACATGTAGCTCAAACATTCAGGGCAGTTTAATTACATCTGATTTTCTGGTGAGAGTATAGATCCTTACTTTTGAGAAGAGCTGACCTCCCTCTCAAGAAGAACCATACAAGCCATTTCTAAATTTTGACAGGTTTCATTTTGCATTTCTCAAGTAAAACCAATTGCGTTGGATTTGGTTGTGAGCTTGGCTAAATTAGATTCACAGTACTTTCCTAGTACTTGGTGAACTTGATTCACAGTACTGTCCTAGTGCTTGGTGAGCTTGATTCACAGTACTGTCCTAGTGCTTGGTGAGCTTGATTCACAGTACTGTCCTAGTACTTGGTGAGCTTGATTCACAGTACTGTCCTAGTGCTTGGTGAGCTTGATTCACAGTACTGTCCTCTTGGTGAGCTTGATTCACAGTACTGTCCTAGTGCTTGGTGAGCTTGATTCACAGTACTGTCCTAGTGCTTGGTGAGCTTGATTCACAGTACTGTCCTAGTGTTTGGTGAGCTTGATTCACAGTACTGTCCTAGTGCTTGGTGAGCTTGGCTCAATTACATGCACAGTACATTCCTAGAATTAGGGCCTGAACGAATGTACCAACATTCGAACGTTCGTTGAATGTTCGAAGGCAAAATTATGTTCACACCACCTATTTCTAATCAACGCACACCCCACATGCTACCTTAAGCTAGCTGCAAGATGGCAGAGACTGAGGCTACGCTGTTGGTGGCGTTCTCGATAGCGATGCAGGTAGCTCTGCTCGTCTGATAATAGGACACAAGACAGTGAAGTGCAAGTTGTGCAACAAAAGTTACGCTTACCATGGAGGGACGATCAACTTACACGACCACCTGAACCGCATACACAGCAACGAATAAAAGACGAAATCGAAACATGATCCAACTCTGGATGCTTTTATCGCCCGATCAAAGTGCCCCACCAGTCGTGCAAAGCTAATCACCGACCAAATTGCCGATATGATTGTGCAAGATCTTCGTTATGTAATATCTTGACTTTACCGAATGTTGTTCGAATGTTAGTTACCGAATGTTCGAATGGGGGGATTCCCCATTCATTCAGGCCCTACCTACAATCAAATTTCTTGCCTCTTGCTTACTGGAATAAAGACTAACGCATGTACGCATGTATGTACCTTGCATGTGACAGCTCACGGGATACGTAGTTCTGAAATTTGTTTGTGATGGCTAATATGCTGTTATTTGTATAATGTGTTGCTCACTGGATTGAACTGGTAACACGGGGATGTAATCCAGTATTGATGGCTGGTCCCACAAGTTTCAGCAAAAGCATTTGTCTAAGGTAGAGTCACCCTTTTGTGGACTATACTGACCGACTGTCGCTTTAAAGCCATTGTTACTCCCACTCAAATTGGAAGTATTCAGTGGTGGGAGGCACACGTTAGAGTTTGATAACCACAATTGATACACAATTGCGGAATATGTGCATGGTATGTAAGTTGCTGTATGTGGTGAAAGGTGGTGCTAGTAATAGCTCCATCATATCTCACTTTTTGACATTCTTGTGCAGTTATACAACTGTTAACACAAGGATGTAGTGAAGCAATAGGTTAATGTGTTCATTAGAAATCCAGTTTTGGTGTCTGGTCCCACAAGTTTCAGCAAATACCATCAAGTCAAAAATTCTGTTCCAGTTAATAAACTTCATGATGCATGAAAACTGAACTGACCAAGATTTCAGGTTTGTCAAGAAAGCTTTGGACACCCTATGTAGTCAATGTTCTGACCTGTCAACTGGGAGGCATCACTAACATATTGGACTATGATTCAACCAATCAGAGGGCAGCATTCAACATCTAAACAGGAAGTGCAAGCCCTTTAATTGCTAATTGAGGCATGCCTAACATGAACCACACGTGCATGTGGAGACTGGAGAAATGTGCAGTGTATTGTGTACTGTGTGTACGTACATGCACGCATAGTATTAAGTCACTTTGTGGCTATCAATTTTGGCGGGTATTCCCTCAGTGGGTCATTGTCTCAAATATTGAGAGAACAGTGACAACTGGGAATGTTGAAAGGAGGGTGACATTTGATGGCCCAGTTAACAAAGAGATCTTATTTCCCGGGACGCATGTACTATCTAATACTGAACGTTTGAATGATGGTAGAAACTATAACGTTTTCACAGTGATTGCTGCATGTCCACAGATTTGGAATTTCATTTACATTCTTGGCTTTAACAGTGAATGGAAAAGCAATCTTTTCCTCGTTGTCCAACCTCATGACCCTATGCAATACACCAGGAAGCCATAACTCATAAAGGAAAGATACATTCCTTTCCCAAAATGTTGTTAACCGCTTTCTTTCAACTGAACAATTTGCAACGCGTTACACTGGTATGGAACTGTATCATGTCTTCAGTACTTCAAGCCCACAGACAATTAAACTCCTTAGGCCCAGTAAATCATTCTCGTGAATCACACACGTGACTGAATAAAACCACGCTGTTGAAGTTTGTAAGGGCTGATAATATACTGTATATTGGTCTGAATTTACCGCTCATTGGAAAACAAACTAGTAGTGAAGTCTGGTGAGTGCATGTGTCCTTGGCAGTGAGCTGAGGTGCTGTAATTGCACAGCTATTGTCGTAATACTATGCACAACTTTTGGCGCTACAGTTAAAGTGTGATGATACATAGGTGTAGCTAAGACATGAATAAAAGAAATGCTTTCTACGTTCAAAGCAAATTCTTCATCTACTGCCCTATAAACTTGTCCACCTGCTTTCAGTAATAATATTTGTAACTCACTCAGTATTGCTGGCTGAATCATTTCTTTAACTGTTTTTCGTGTAGCTGCTAATTCACATACTGTTGTAACCACTGACAATTAATCACAATAGAGGTACAATTTACGCCAGCTGGTTATGCAACATTTGGTATCTTATCAAGAATGGTCCGTGAAGTTGATCAAAGGTTAGTGCACCCTCCGACGTTCGCACAAACTTTGAACAAAGTTGGAGGAGGATTAGAGTAGTTTTCAGTTGCTATAACTCCAGATGGTTGCATAATATTTGGTGCATCAGACAATCAAGGCTTGCACTTCCCCGCAATACACAAACTAAGCAAAATTTGGTCATCAGTTATGCAACACTTACTCTTGGAACGCACATTAATGACCTCATACGTATATTCTTATTTTAGATTTCTGTAGGAGGAATTATTATGCTCAGGGACAAGGAGGCTGAAAAACCAGAGGAGCTAATTGAGCCCCTAAAAGGTAAGGGTTTGTTACTTTAAGGTAATAATGAGTCAAAAGTTTGACTTTGATTGGTCTGTGTTTTTGCAGCTGGTGTTTGTTCTTGTAGTTTGCTGTTGCTATGGTTGCGGAATTAGTTCAGTCGTGCGATTACAGTCTACAGTGCATTGCATCTGTACTTAGGGAAGTACGTGACTTACAATGCAGTTTAGTTGCAACCACAAAAAGCATATCTGAACTAGAGAGTGCAAGTGTGATCTTAATACATAAACATGTACTAATTCAATTTTAACTCAAGTGCAACTACACCTATGGAAGCTTCATGTATTAACTAGCAGGAGATAAGGTGCACAAGTTACAAGTTCAGTTGCTGCAGATATGTATGAACAACTTAGGTACAAATATAATTATAGCATCAACCATTGTCAAACTCGTTAAAAGTCAAAGATGGTCATACCTTGTACTGTAGTACCTTTGATAGAGAATGCATGCAATGTTGCTCACCTAATATCCAGATGTCATGGAATGTTATGCTGCCTGCATTCAAAGCTCTGTCGTTTTCTGGTGGTGGTATACCATTCTTAATTACCCAGAGGCAAAACTGTAGTACTGTGTATATTATACATGTAGTAGGAAGGCAATTTAAGTATGTGACATCAGACATGTGTATGTGGTTTGGACCCATCATTCTTTTGATGCCTGTGGAAAGGTGCAATTGTCTTGCATGTTGCAGTGTAATGGCCAGTGTGCTTATGAATGGCCTGATGATATGAGCAGCCTTTTTGGCATGATATGGGTTGTTTCACGGACCATTAATTGCACACTTGATTGTTGTAGTGTGGTACCATCCTTGCCATAGATATTCAGTAGCTTAATTGCCAGGCCTATGCGGGAAAGATGGCTGTTGGGTGGGTGAACAGCAGAAGAATCTATATTCTCGACAATCTGTTCAGGTTACGCAGACTGTTAAGCTCTCTCTCTCTCTCTATCTGTGGTGAATGGTCTTTCTAGTTACAACACAGAGATGCCTGGGGCTAGTTGACTAATTATTGTGGTTCTGCTGGTTGCTTGGTTCTCTTGAGAGGGAGTTGGTAGATCACATGACCTTTTGTCCCCTGCAGTTGTTATTCCTGGACAGGAGGAGGAAGAGGATGAGCCACAGCCTCCAGAACCGTTTGAGTGGAATGAGAACTGACACACTTAGCATAACAAGAACCTAGGAGCGTTGCAATCATGATTGTAGTCCTTTATAGGTGACTGTATTATTATTCCGAAAAGGATTGTTTAAGTGACTACGCAGTTATCGTATTATCTGTGCATGTCATGCGTGTCAAGAATGCAGCAGTGAGTTTATCTGAAACTACACAGTCACACATTGAGAACACAATGGGGTCTGTTGCGAATTGTCACCATTTGAAATTAATGTGTGTTGACATGGTCAATTGATCATTACCTTGGCTGTAGTCTACCTAGAATTTGAGCAGAATTCAGAATCTAGTCATTTTGTTATGTGCGCTGGAGAGGTAGCTACAGTCGGCTAGTTGATTGATCAGTTCTGATGATGCAATGTCAGCCTAATTTTATTGCCATAGCAGTAGGTTGCTATGATGATGCACTAGTCTTGGTGATGGCATCCTTTACAATAGAGAGCGTTGCACTCCCTCTATAAGCTACAGTGAAAAGATGCACCACAGTTTACAAATCGTGATTGCTTTAGTAACGATGTCTTCTCAGACCAGACTTGTATACATTTCCCACATTACACTCCCCACATGACATTAGGTATACTGTGAAAAATGTTATCAAGCTTTCAATCAGTCATAACAAAACACGTATAAGCAGCTGGATAAGACTCTGATGTAATGTTTTGGATGTGTTGGTTTGTTTGATTCCCTCTTACGGCAATGCAAGAGCAATAACTGGTGTCTGAGTTTTGGATTGGAAGGTTACGAAGTTACTAATTGCATCAAATTGGAATTAATCGCTGCAATTAACTAAGTAAACATTCTGTGCCAAAATTGTCTTGGAGGTTAGGTATAAAAGTGAAGGCATTGCACCCCAACAGCTAGAAAGCAACTCAACTGATCAGAGAAAATCTCCAGAGAGGAATATTGGCTACAGCTACCTGCTGCAAACGTTCTTCCACATCTCAGTTCCAGCTGCATATTATAATGCTTCAATTCCAGATGGCCTCTCTACTTCTCGTTACTGCGATGCTTGCTGCACAGCTCGGCATGGGTGGGTTAGCTATAATTGCATAACCAATGTTGACGTCAAAACTTGTCCAACATTTTGTATGTATCGAGATTTGGTTGTATAACTATGCCGTCTGCTAACTCCTGTGCATGCATGCATAAATATATTATACAGGTTCTACCACACTGATCCCGGGTTTCAACGAGTGCATCTTCGACTCTCGACGGTATGCCTTTGGCGCAGTCTTCCACCCTACCGTTGAGGTTGATGGAGTAAGCTTGCCGAGGCTCTGCATCCGGTGCACCTGCAAGCCGGTGAGTACAATTTGCATGCAGTAGTTCGGGGGCGTCGCCTAATTATTAACTCGCAAAGTCGACGTGCGCCCGCCGACGCCGCCTTCAACTTTGATCCTATCATGGTTAACAGCAGGTCATGCATGCACCCCCGACTAACTATAAAATGCACCTTGATTCTGAATCGAATGCAGTTCTCATTATTTAAATGTCACTGTGTTGTAGCCATAATAGACTTTGTGCAATGCTGCCACCCGACACGCGTACGCAGTTAGTAGCTGTACTACGTTTTCAGTGTGTGATCTTTCTGTTTCTCTTCCCCTCCTTCCTCGCGGCACCTACCGCACCGTCATTGCGACAGACGACCCTTGTGCAATGCGAAAATGTTCAATGCCCACCGACAGATTGTCCCAACCCGGAACCGATTGGCGAGTGCTGCTCTGTCTGTATTGAACCTGGTGAGTCTTCATCCCTAATAATTATTATTGTGAAGTCTGTATATTGCTGCTAGCTGTACAGCCACATTTTTTTGGCTTGTTTATATTATTGTGTTTCCTTCTATATTAGTGATTGTGTTTAGTGCTGATTTCACTTGCTTGTTTTTTTTCTTCTCATTCTGTAACACTTGCTCGATCTGATTGGTGTAGCTAAGCGCACAGAAAACCAGCATAACGCTGATGAAACTATACACTGATAATGCTTGAACTAATTTATTGATGCAAGCTTAGCAATTGAGTGTCTTATCTGCCTCCGATTGTTTTATGCATGCTGAATCTACTAATTATTTGAATGTCTCCCCTGTGTGCAGACATCTCGGCTGGTCCTCCAGTTTGTGTGTATGAGGGTTTGCAGTACATGGACCAGGAGAGATTCCACCCTCCTTCCATGATGCAGGCGTATCACAATGGAAACAGCACCACTAACCCTTTCTGCACAGAATGTTACTGCAACGTAAGCCTTAACAAAAAGAAGCTGTCACGCCTCTGTTTAAACCCAATGCACCCTGTAGCAGGCAAATGAGCCCAGAGAATATACCATAAGCCCATAAGAATATATTGAGGAGGTTTGCAGTCATGCAGTAGTATACATGTAGGTAATGTTAACTGCATGTATAACTATCACTGATAAAATATACATGCTGCATCAGTGATTGGTAGCTAGTTACCTGTTTCACCTCCTTTTCTCCACACAGAATGGTGAAGTTCAGTGCACTGATACTTCCAGCCAGTGCCCGTCTCTTGATTGTGATGAATCCGATGCAGAAGCACCGGACGGAGAATGCTGCAAGGAATGCCTAGTTACAAGTGAGCATTTTATGTGTTGGCTGCGGTAACAAAGGAGTTATGCTCCATTGACATGTTCACAAATCTGCTTGTAATTCAGCCGAGCACAATCCTTTGTATGACCATGAGTTTCTAATGTATGAACAGTCAACAGTTATTCTTCCCACAACATTCTGTTTTGTCTTTCCAGGTGCACCCACAGAGTCCAGGCCAGGTTAGTCCATGCATTTAGCTTTGTTTCACATGTAGTAATTTGTTATGGAAATCACAAAACAAACTTTTCAATACGCATAGTCTTGATGTTAATTGGTGATATACCCTCTAACCATACACTTGCACAGGATGCCGGGATCCCGTTGATGGACGATTTTTTGAGGAGGGAGAATCTTGGCATCCAACTATCCCTGTTCCAGACGGTGTTCCAGCTCAAGTTACTTGTGTCAACTGCACTTGCGAGGTGAGTGTTGTGCCAAAGGCAGCCAAAAGGCCCAAAGCTAGTCTTGCACAGTATAATCGTTGCTGAACATGTGGCTCTCTCTAGAATTCCATGACAAGATGTGAAAAGCTGCCTTGTCCTGACGTTCCTCCTTGTGGTCCCAACGACCCTGTGGAAGAGTTTGTCCTCTGTTGCCCGAAGTGCAGGCCAGGTATGCACACATTGTGATCTACCCATTCCCTAGTTTCATGCAAATAAGATATAGCCAATTTCTGCATGTTGCACTATTTCAGTGTAGTAAACTAGTATCAGGTTGCAGTTCACAAGTAGGATTTTAGAGCCGTTTCAGAGACGTGACTAGTGAAAATAAAGTCATTAGTACTGTGAATGCTGGTGGCTATGTGAAGTATGGAAAGACGATCATGATAGTAGGTGACCTTTGTCATTGAACTGAGTGTTATTGTAAAACCAATGGGATATTAGATCACACTACATGGTACATGTTTCATGAAACCTCATTCACAAATCGTCTCGGCACCTATGGTCATGATCATAGTTATATGCAAACAAGAATATCGGTAACTCCACAAACATGCTAGCCATGGTACACAATTACTCATCTATAGTGGAACCTGCATGTCTTTAGCGGTCACCTTGGGACCACTATTTTTTGGCCACCATAGATAACCGGTGGCTGCTTTAAGCAGGTCTTTTTGTACCGTTTTTAGCGCAACTGGGACCAGCGTGCAGTATGACCATGATAGAGTGTTGGCTGCCTATATATATGCAGCCTGAATGTTGGAATGAATATGATTATCCTTCCTATGTAGTTTCCACTCCCACTGCCACTCCCCTTCCAACTCCTACTTCTTCAACAAATGATACCAATGACACCAGTCCAACGGACTTCTTCGATGTCTCCCCAGACATCACCCCATGTGAATCCCCTTACATCTACAAGATATACAAACATGCAAACTATGACTCCATGGCAATCGAGAACCTGGAGACGAAACTCATAGAGATCTACACATGGACCCAGGCAGTGTCAGGTGGAGGACACTTAAGGAGGGAATATCAAAATCTATCCTTGAGCGAATTCAGCCAAGCAAAATACCGAATTTACTACTTCATTGGATGGACACTGCCAAGTAAGAAATTGATCTATTCCATAGTCTTATTATGCAGCTGTTTTACTGTAAAGCATCGATATAGCTAGCTAAACTCCGCAAAGAGACTGACATGCAATGCCTGCTCCATACACAATTACACATATAGAGATACAGCTAGCACGCACTGGATGCTTCGTCTGTAAGCTGTTCAGCATTCCCTGGGAACAAGATTTTGCCTGCACAACTTTTTGTGTTAGAGTCTATAGCTACTGGCAACATTGTGGTTCACTAGGTTCACTGTCTCCCTGCACAGGAAGAGTCACTGGGCTGAGCACTCGCCCACTGAAGAGACAGAGGATCGAGAACTGTCAGCAGAGGTGCTCGCAAATGGTTGTCAATATGCTGAGACCTGTACAGCTTGGTAGCGCAACCCTGCAGTGCCGGAAAAAGTGACATTTTCCTTCTATTCATTAATGTCCTGTATCTGATCATAAAAGTTACCCATATCTATACGTACTTGCTACAAGTTAATATTGCCATGTACAAAGCCTAGCTTCAAATTTCACCCAGTACATAACATAAATTAATATTATTCTGTAGAGTATTGTTAATATTATGTTTGTCATCCACACTGTGCTGTATTACGTCATATAAAGTCATCAGTACTGCTATTAAACTTTTGTTCTGCTATGTGCACTGCTCTCAATATACTCCCAATTGTCCACTCGCGTTCCCTTAAAGCATCATCAAGACTAAATGGGCCTTGCTGAGTTCGGCACAAGTATGTCATGTGAGCCTCACTATCCAACTTCTGTCCAATATCTCGAATCAAGCTTCTAATGTAAGTTCCTGAGGAACAGTCAGCCGTTATCTTGAAGTGTGGCGGCCGGAAGTCTAACAGTGATAGAGAATAAATGCAAACTTGCCTAGGAGGTGGAGATACGGGTATTCCCCATCTTGCCAAGTCAGACAACCTCGTTCCGTTTTGTTTTAATGCAGAATAACAAGGTGGTGTTTGTGAGATTTCTCCAATAAACTGTTGAAGGATGTTCTCAACATCTGCCTTTCGAATATGACCAAACGGCTTCTCAGCTGTAACTACACCACCGGAATCAAGGGTATCTGTTATCTTCCCCAATTCTCCGATGGCTTCGTATGTTTTGCTCCCCTTCAGGTAGCCAGTCAGTTTCTTGCAGTCTTCGCCGACTCCAATAACCAGCACACCTTCAGCAAGCATGTCCAATGTTCCCCCATGACCCACTTTGAGTCGCTTTTTAGCTCTTGACTCTGAATCTGGCTCTGTGCTCTTTGGCTCAGCCTCGGCCTCACTGGGAGATGTTACCTTCCAGGACTGCAGTAAAACTTGCTTTATTCTACTTACAGTCTCAGCTGAAGTGATTCCCGAGGGTTTGAACACAGCAAATAAGCCCCTACTGATCATGCTGCCGGTGATAAACAACGTGGGTGGGCAGTAAAAAGAATGACCTCAAGAAGAATGAAGACTGAATTTCCCCGGGCGAAAACTACTTGCAGAACTCATGAGTGCTAGAGACAGATACTGAAATAAACCTGCCACGCAAGTGGATTTGTCCGACTGATTGTCTAGACAGTACAGTTTATAGGCTCTTTTGCCTGGCTGCAGACATTTGGATATGTCTGGTTTCATTGGGCCACCATTGCCACCAGGGTTGAAAACTGACAGTGAAATTGATGAAGGCCAGGGAGAGCTGATTGGCCCAGCATTACTGATATCAAAGCCAAAGGAGGTTGACGGTGATGAAACTCTTGGAATTGGGCCGCTGCCTCCTCCAAATTTGAATGCTGACTGCAAGTCACCCGCAAGTAATGATCTAGAAGAGGACTTGAACCCAAATAAGGACATGTATGGTCCGGCTCTCCCCCCTGAGTTAACGTTGGTGGGAGGAGCCCATTCATATGGCCCCACCCTCCCTCCTGGGTTCAATCCAGAGACTTTCCAGAGTGAAGAAGATGGTATGACCGTAGAAATCTGTGGATGCATGTCCCAATCGGATTTATATACTTTTCTGTTTTATTGTCAGAGGAAGAGGATGAAATTGGTCCCATGCCACTGGTGGGCAAAGATGAACCAATCGAGGTGCAGTACTCATGTGCTGTGAATGGACTAGCTAGCTGACTGAGTTACTAAAAAAATCGTCTAATATACTGACCAATAATCATGACTTGAAAACAGGAAATAAAGACCTTGTTTTTCTGCTGGAATGTACGCTCCCTTCCATTCCTGTCTTATGTTCGATATCTTACTTCAATAGGGTAGCTATAGCATTTTCAATATGGCGATGCTGCCATGACTAGTCACCCCATGTGCAATAAGGGTAAATCAATGCCTTTGTGTCTGTCTGTTTGTCGGCAAAATAGAAAGACACTCTAAGCAGGTTAGCCAAGGTGTTTACAGACAATGAGCATAATCATACTGGGACGTTTCTGTACCTGATACTAGTCAAGGCAGTTGTGTTTGCTGTTATTCAACAACTTGGTTTCCTAGCTCCACCCCTTTCGAAATTGTACGTGATCGTTAGCATGTGACCATGCTTGTAATAAATGTATAGTTAGTTGTTGTCATACTGTTGCTGTTTACAAGTCAGCCATTGTACTCAACAAGTCCTCCAGACACCTCTGGCTTCATTGTTGTGAAACCTCTGTATCCTTTTGCACACATGGGCCTATTTGCAGGAGAGTTCAATATCTGAGCTAAGGAGAAAGAGGGAGGAGATCGAGTCTCGTGCTAGAGCCATGAAGGACCAGCTTACTGGCATGGTACAGGTTTTTCGTCTCAACTTTACACTTTTGATTGTTCCATACTAATAAGGTCTGAGAGACAGGAAGAACCCTGTGTATTAGCTCTACACAAAGACAACTGTAGGAGTCTGTCATCTGCTAACATCTAGACATATGACCAACCGCCATAGATTTTGATGCCAATATTTATTTTTATCATTTTCGATAGCTGATACAAATATAGAATTTTATATCTGATAGCTGATCCAATTATCGGTGCAACTCTAGTTGTAATGCAACTGGAATTGATGCCTACTGCGATTGCTAGCCTCGTTCCCAGGCCTTCCACACCTCCAGCTTTTGATCGCTTCTAGTATGCAAAAACAGAGGGGGAAGGCCTGGGGAATCTTCTCACGTGTTACGCGTCACCACCGTCATACATCGTCACGCTTCATATCAATGGTCAAAGACATTTACGAGACCGATCTTGCATTCTGCGCTAGCTACGAAGATGAGACAAGCGCCAACTGAGAGCTACACCGAGCGTATGAAGCATACCCAGACTATAAGACATGACTCCAAAGGGCTGCCGAGTGACAAACGTGAAAATGCCCAGCTATGATGCAATCTTCCCGTGGAGCGAAAAGACGGCACTATTTGGAGTTTCACCCCTTGTATCACAGCTATCCCTCAGCGGTTTTGCTTCGAACCTGGATATGTTTTACAGGTAGGACCTACCTCTTCTCTGAAACTTGTTTCAGTTTTCTAGCTTCTCTGTGGCTGTGGATGGGAATGTATATAAGCCATTGCGTCTAGAATCTGTGACGTCAGCTGTGCCGCGTATCACGTGAGAAGATTCCCCAGGCCTTCCCCCTCCGTTTTTGCATACTGGAAGCGATCAAAAGCTGGAGGTGTGGAAGGCCTGGGAACGTGGCTAGCGATTGCTACATTGATAGAGTGCACACTGATCATTAGCCATGTTGTGAAACACAATGTGGGCTGGCCTCGTTCCCAGGCCTACACACAGCCTGGGAACGAGGCTAAATGTGGGCTGGCTGGCATAAAACCACAGGCAAGCATGAAGCATGGCTCACCACCCCACCACCTATCCTTGCGGACGGTGCTGCATGGCTCACACCACCTTGCCAGCCAAACCTCTGTCTAGTGCATATATATAGGTGTGTCTCTATAGAATGCTCCATGCAACTACAGCTTGCTGCTGTCTTGGTTTGTATACATACAGTGTGAATTAATTACCATATACACAAACGTTTTTCGAGTCTCTATATCTGTGGTTCACCTGACTTATTGACTCCACTTCGTTTGTTGCATGAAGCAATTATAGTAACCATGGTAGCTACAGGGGACTACATGGCCACAGTTGAAGAAAACCAGGTTTCATTCTGGCTACCTGACGGTTGTAAAAAACACATTATATTGTAACCATGGTGCATTATAAGGCTGTGAGAGATGTGCACATTGGTTTCCAAAACCATGTGCAGAGATTGGCCTGGTATCAATCACAGTAGCCATGGTAATGTAATTACACCTTAAGTGCTACAGATTGTGTTACTGTGGAAACCATGGTATACCACAGGACACTGTTTAGAACCTGGAATGATTCGGCAGCAAGAGAGGGAGTACTGTACCACTGTAACCCTAGCAATAAACGACTTGTCTGCACTTTTCATGTTTAGAAATCCCATCCTCACACCAGATAAGTGTCATATTTATTGTTCGGTAAAAATAGCCTTACAGGCCGCCACCCAACTTTTCATCACTTGTAAGTTCCGAAATGCTGGGTGAGGCTTGGGAGCAAGGCTGGTGGTAAGGATACCTGCTAAGTGTCTAATTCTTCCCCCAGGCCACCACCCAACCTTTCATCACTTGTAAGTGCCGAAATGCTGGGTGAGGCTTGGGAGCAAGGCTGGTGGTAAGGATACCTGCTAAGTGTCTAATTCTTCCCCTGCCGTGAAGACACCTTGCTAGTCACAGTGCATCGTATATGTCCGTTTTTTGTAGAACCAGTCAAGGGAACCAGACAGACCAAAGAGGGAGGAATGGATGACAGAGCTGCCGCCAGAATTTAAACCCTTGGGTGTGTATTGATTGTCATAGCGATTAACAACCTAATATAATTTTAGATTGCAAATTTCTAGCAATGCTGTTACATGTAGCGTTGAGCTAGTCAGCAAAGTGAGAAGTATGATTTGAATTTGTTTGCAGGTCTTGGTCCCAGAAAGTTTCGTACGAAGAAGTCTGATACTGGTGATCGATCAGTGTGGACCAAGACTCCAGCTGACCTGCTGAAGGCAGCTCAGGCAAGTTGCACAGAGCTGTATGGGAAGCTGGTGGCATGGGAGCCTGGGTGTGCATGGTGCTGGCACTTTACTGGGATTCACCCACTTAATGGAGGCACACCAATAATGCAGTGTCTTTTTCGACTAAATCCATTCAAAGGCAGACCTGAATGAAGAAATCACAGTCTTACTGCATAGTGGGCTATGAGGCTATTAGGCCCACCATTAACATGCAACCCAGCTAGACTAGTATTTCATATGGGGAATCATGAATTGCCCCAAACAATCATCTCACCTACTGTGCTATTATTCACACTTCTGTGGCCTGTTTCAGGACATATTTATCATAACTGTATAATTGAACTGTGACTTGGGGGCACCAGCCTGTAATAAAAGACAGAACAGAATGGAGAGCGCCAAATCAGTCCAAGTTAGCTTCAATCTAAGAACTGATGACAAGAAGAACTAGAGGTGTTCATAGAACACATACCCCGTGTGGAACGTCTACAGGACACATTGCAGTGACGTGACATCTCTGCCGATCCGCATCGAACCTCGCGTCGAACAGGTGCTATTGCGTATATATACTGTGTTCGTGTATGGCCATATCCAAGGTGTGGGAGTGACCACTTTCCGTATATACAACCACATACATATTGTGAAGCCGAAGAGGTGGGGCCAAATGTTACGAATAATAGGAAATAGCTGGGGAAAAACAGCCTAAACAATAGTCATGCACGACGTCTATGAAGTACATAAATCGTGGGAAAATACTGTTTCCTAGCGGTCATCTCAAAGCATGAAGTTTCCAAATGCACTACGTGTCCTGTTCTAGATGGGACTCTGAGGTCACGAAGAGGTGGAACCAATGTTATGAATAGTTATGAAAAGTAGGAAATAGCCGATATACAGCGAAATGAAGCGCCTTGACTTCAGTCAGGTACACATAGAGCAGTCTTTTTCTATTTGCTATTGATTGACTCCCTTTCGATGGTTTATGAGGGTCTATGTGGCAATTTTTTTTGCAGACAGACCGACAGATGACTGACTGACTGACTGACAGACAAAACCGATTGCTTAACCCCATTTCGCGCATGTGTGTGCGGGGTAGCAACCCAACAACCACAAGCAGAGAGTTTGCCATCATGCTCACCCCAAAGAAAAAGTAGTCACTAGAGCAAGAGGGAGAGTGTCTCAAGGTGGACTACATCACTACAAGGTGTGACATCAGGGCAGAGTGGCCAGCATCATTTCCACGTTGTTCATCACCTCCCGGATTTGCTATACAGCACTGGAACGATTAATTAACGCTATTGCTTGGAACAGTTCTGAGTTATAATTTTCCATCCCGTTCTTGTAATTGGAGTAATTATTCTGTGGGCTATTGACTACAATAGTAATCAACCTCGCCAACATGATACCTTACATGCGGGCAGATTGCTGGAACACAAGTTAGATAAAAAGATTTGCTATTACCAATTGGTAATCCAGTGCATCAATAGAAAAGTATGACTGTTACAGTATCATTCCATAGTTGCCAAACTGGAGCAATCGTACCAATGTGTTAATGGTCAACATGTATTTGATCAGGAGAGCACTATCTTTGGCAGTGAGACTGTTCTCGACTTGCTACAGCTCCAGCGAAATGTTTGGCATAACGGTCATGTCTGGACAGCTGCATGCATTGGATGTCAGCCTTCCCACACATGCCTTATCATGTTATACACACTGTTATGATCGTCCTGACAAACTCCCACCCAAACTTGTGAACTAAATATGTTTGAAGGTTTGACTAGGCATGCAACAGTTGTAGCTTAAATTATATTCTCAAGCAACATTCACTGCTTTGAAACATGCAGTGTAGTAGCGCATGCACCCATGCAGAAATATTACGCACTGATGTCCCTTTTATTTAGGAGCCACAGAAAGAAAAGACCAAAAAGAAGACCTCTGAGATATGTGCAGCTGTGCTGTCCAAGGATAGAGAACTGGCCGAACGAGTAGCAGACTATAACGTACGTTGTATACCTCAGAAGATAGCACCCAAGTGCAAAAGTGGCCGTGGTGTATTCCAGAAACTGTATTCTTCAACTACACTCTTGAGAAGTAAACAAGACTTAGTGTTACCCACTGGCCTGGCTATACAGTGTCTAGTAGCCTCGTTCCCAGGCCACTTTTTGGGAATGAAGCTAGTGTCTAGCCTAGTTAAACTGATGGTAATGCTATCTTTTCAGTAGCCTCGTTCTCAGGCGCTCGGCAATTACCGAGCGCCTGGGAACGAGGCTATCTCTTCAGTCGATCATTGTTGTTTGCATCTTAAATTTAGAAGCAGCATCGACCAGAACCACTGATGGAGGTCCACAGAAAGAGGAGAGCAGTAAGTACATCTGGCAGCCAGTCCAATGGACAGCCCATCGTTCTGCAGTATAGTGTAATAATTCATGCACAAGCATTGCTGCGTATGACTGCGTCGACAGACATCTACATTGTATACTGGTTATGTATTACCATACCTGATTTGCAGCATGAGAACTGTCCTGCTGCAATCGGTGGTCTCATTGCTCTTGTTTAATCATTTTTGTAGGCCTTCAGATGGTAGAGAAGCTTCTAAGGCTAAAATCCTGCATATCAATCAATTGCAAGGATTGCAGCAACAGTGACTGAAGTGTTATCAGGACGAATGGAATTGTTGGTGGCCAAGCAAAGGCTGTGGACCCAGGAGTAAATAAGCATCATAAAGTGTTCTGCGGCGTATAGGTGCTCCAGTTCTTGTCTCCCTAGCTACCTAATTATGCAGCATGGACTTTCTTTCTCTTCTCAGCTACCCCCAAAATTGAGACAGACAACCTTCACATCCCATGACATTTCTGAATAGCTACTAGGAGAGGCCTTGACCGGTCAATTTCCCTCCTTTGTCATAATTTGTGCATTGAAGCCGCCAATGCAAAATGCATTAACACCTCTCTGTAGTCTGTACATTGACTTCTACATGGCCTATATGTGTGGCTTCCAAGAATGAAGACAACTTCTATAATTATTTTCCCAGAAGTTATTATTGCACACTGAGCCCTACTTAACTATGATGAAGGGCTGTGTAGAGGTGATCTTTATAACAGATTCATATCAAACCTTATCTTACAGGAGGAACAAAGTGCCGGTGAAAGAGAAAGGAGGCCCTTCAACAGAGAGATGGACTTAGAATTGCCCACAAATATAGTGACGCCTGCCAAAAGACGAGCCCTGATGAAAGATTCTGCAAAGTCACTGGAGAGTAAATTCACTCATGGCACACAGTCATTTCTGTAACATAATAATAATTATTGTGGAAGTATGAAAATTGATGGAACTTTCGCGAAACGAAGTCCAGCAGCAGGAAGTGAATGCGCAAACGTGTCCATTACCTACACTTAAATTTTAGTATGTACACCTATACTTCCTACAATATCCGGATCCACGTTCAGGAAATTCATTGGGGAATCCCCAACAAAACTGCGTTTGAAAAAATGGGGGAGGGTAATTCTGTTGCGAACTAACCACGTATGGGTAAGTCAATCTATGCAGAGTGGGATATAGTTAGCGGTTAATTAAGTAGCTACTCCTTGCACACAACTGATATAACCTCAAGGCTAGTCTCGCGCCCAGACCCTGGGCGCGAGATTTCGGGCCCCGAACAATTGGTGTAGGCCCTAGTGCCACCACTGTAGCTACAGCCTTGTTCCATTGTCCAACGGTGGCCTTTCAGTGCCTTTCACTGTTTGTTGATTTTATAAGAATAAGAATCTTGCTAAGCTGTGATATGAAGCCGCTTGATGTCCGAACAGAGACATCCAAGTACCTGACCTTTGACTCATCTGGGAGATTATGGCGGGCAAGTGGAAAAGGCGGATACGGTCGGACGCGGACGCGGACACGGACACGAACCAAAACTGCAGCCCTTTGCAGTGTAGGACAGAAGCTAAACATGGTTATTCATTCGCTAAAGTTGCTTGCTTAGCCTACTGAACCACCTTTCATGTATTTCCTCGAGTCAGCAGAGGTCAAAGGCCACGTGCATATTTAATAAGTTTCAACAATGAAAGTTCGAGCTTCGATCAGCCATCGTCATAGATGGAATAGGAATATTATTTCTGCTTCCTATGCTTTGGCAAAAGGCCTGAGTTTGGTGTCTGCAATAAATAAATGCTCTTCTAGTCTTTTTGTTGAAGCTCATTAAATATGCACGTGGCCTTTGACCTCTGCTGACTCGAGGAAATACATGAAAGGCGGTTCAGTAGGCTAAGCAAGCAACTTTAGCGAATGTTTAGCTTCTGTCCTACACTGCAAAGGGCTGAAAAATGAGTTTTGGTTCGTGTCCGCGTCCGTGTCCGCGTCCGACCGTATCCGCGTTTTCCACTTGCCCGATCATGGCAGCAGGATGGATCTCGAGCACTGCTACTATCAGGGATTCAGATGTTTCTCAGGGGAGGGGAGTTAATCAGTTTACGAAGTGGTTATTGGTCCAGCAGGAAGTAGGGCGATGGGTTAGGGTATACGAAGTGGATATTGGTCCGGCAGGAAGTAGGGCAATGGATGTTAGGGCCAGGGCCGGTTCTAGATGCGCACGCGTTTCCAGTACCTATACCTAAAGTATGTACTGCCTGCCGGACCGATATCCACGTCATAGGGTATATAGGGCCAGGTCAGGTGCTGAATGCGAAGGTGTGTCCATTACCTATACTTCAAGTATGTACTTCCTGCAGGACCAATATCCACGTCATTAATTTTACTCCACTTAGAGCACTACTCATATTAGAATTACCAATAATAACTGTGTCACAGATTTTAATTTCCTCTTGTCCTCCTGCCGCATAGTAGCTATGTATCAAGCGCCCACCCCCCTCTTCACGTGAAGTTACTGCACAGGGTTCAAAAGCAGTGTAGTAGGGGCCCACCCATCACAAAAGTCTTGAGCAGCATTTCTAACTTAGCTTAAACTTCTGGTAAGATTGTGCGTTCATAAAGAGTGAAGTATGAACTATGGTGTGCCGAGCGTTTCTTTTCAAAGACTTCGCGAAGACGTGCAACCTTACATGGACTTATATATTCATGTTGATATTCACAGCTTATACAGCGCTCAAGTGGGTTGGCTGATACTACATACCTAATTAGTCTGAGTATGTATCTACCTGTTCAGCTGTGTTCTAATGTCCCCAAACTTAATGATACATACTCCAACAGAAGGTTACGGGATACTTGTGCGCGCGCCGTGTGAAATGTATTGGAAATGTATACTTAATTTTTCTAACCAAAAATCTCTAGTGCGAAGAGCGTGAGCAACTTGATTCTGGCGGTGGAGGTGCGCTGTCACAAGGTGCAGGGCATGACGGAAGCTTTTTTTGATAGCATAATCCTTGGCAGATTTATCTGCTGTCTCGCTCGAGAGAAGCGGTAATGACGGCTTTTTGGTGAACTGAACTGTTCATTTTTGCACAGCTATAAAACGTATCCATAAAAACTTCCGTCGTGCCCTGCACCTTGTGACAGTGCACCTCCACCGCCAGAATCAAGTTACTCACGCTCTTCGTACTAGAGATTTTGGTTAGAAAAATTAAGCATACATTTTCCAATACTTTTGCACGGCGTGCACACGAGTATCCCGTAACCTTAATATTGTTACAGTTAGGATCGTAACAATTTAACATCTATTGGAGTGAAATGAAACTTAATAAGAGCACAAGAAGGCGGCACAGTAAATTTTTAACAGGGTACAGTAGCCGACTTTTCCTCAGTATTCAATTCACACTTGCCATTCCATTTTTGGCATCGTCACACAACTCAGCCGTTAGGGAAAAGCTAACTCATATCAGTGTTTCTTTTAGAAAATCGTTCGAGGGGGGGCGGAATCGTAGCGCGGCGAGGTAAGGGGGGGAGGCACGAATAGCTTTGCATACATAATACTTCTTGGGTATCATTCAAGGGGGGGCAGTAAAGATTCAAGGGGGGGCAAATGCCCCTCCCCGCCCCCCCCTAAAAGAAACCCTGCATATGTAACTTCAGCAAAGGGAGCTGCGTTGCAAGTTTGGGCATTGCCTGTGGAAATCAAATATAATGATATAATTATATTGCCAGTAGACCATCACCAGTTGAACTAGTGACGGCATGTTGGTGAGAAAGAATTACATTACTTTTGCTGCAGAACATGTCTGGGGTCACTCTGGATGAGCTGTGCATGGAAGTGGGAGTTACTCTCACCCAGCTGAACAAGACATGCACTGACGAGCATATTCGAGACATAGCGCTATTCCTGGAGTCATGGAGTCATGTGGCCCCCCATCTGGGGCTTTCCGATGCCGAGGTAGAGGCAGCTAAACTCAATGCAAATAGTGAGGAAGAAAGAAGGCGAAAGATCCTTGCAAAATGGAAGGCCAAGTTTGCCTTCAAAGCGAAATACAGGGTGCTGGTTGAAGCACTTCTGAAGATAGGGAGGGCTGACCAGGCAGAAAAGGTCTGCCGTGTTCTTGTGCCACAGCAACCGATTGAAGGTGAGTCTATGTCTAGTTTTATGCATCTTTGGTTGTGGTCTTCAAGTTTCACGCATTGTATAGCAATTGCCGGTAGCCAGCTATTTCATCGCCTTAATTTATTCTCTTTCTCCTGTTACATAGATTTTTCCACTTGCCCACTTGAAGCCATGGCAAGCACTCCTCTCCCTCACACATGTACATCTTCCGTTCTGGGTCCTCTCAGTACCCAGTCTGGGGAAGTCTCAGCCTTACCTACTGACCAGCTGGTACAAGCAAGTGGAACAGGAGTGAGAATATCGCAGCAAGAAAGAGACCAGCAGGTACTCTCGAACACTCACACTGAAAATATGCTGATACCTGCTCAGTCTGAGCATGTTGCTCTAGTAGCCCCATCTTCAGCCCCACCCACAAAGCAGCTGGTACAGACCAGTGCAAAGCGGGAGAAAGAGGTGCAACAGGAAATTGATACCCTCAAGGGCATGTATGATGATCTGTTTATGAAAACGGTCGAATCATTTAAGGAAAAACATGCAGAGACGCCAACTTTCCTTTCCAGACTTCGTACTTCAATTGGCATTCTTCCAAGCTCATTGAAGGATGAACACATCCATTTTCTAGAAACAAGATCTTCTGAAATTGCAAATGCCACTTCCGTTGATCAGCTCTTCATAATTGTGAGCTGCTATAGCGACTTCTATAACAACAGCCTTGTAGCCCACATCATAGGGAAATTTGGCAATGATAAGTTGAAGGAAGATCTTCAGAATTACGCAGCAGAATTCAAAGCCTTCTGTTCCCGCACTAATCTCTCTGATTTTGTTGCTGCTCTCACAGGAAGCCATGACATCCCTCCAGGTTTCTCAGAGTTAGTAGTCAGAATGGGACCTCAATGGGAACTACGCACGCTTAAGGACCTACGTAGAACAGTTCAACAAAACTTTGAAAGGAATGTCATTTCTTGCTTCGTATGCTGTTCGTCTCACGGGAGGAAGGACTGGAAGTATCTTCCTAATATGGAGTGTGCCACATACCTGCATTGGCTTCCTAATTTCATCACTGGGTCGTCACTTCCTACGGCATTATGCCATTCAGGCAGTCACCATCGATGGTAAGGATCTGAAGGAGCATAGGAGGAATTACGTTCCAAAGTGTGATGCTGTCAGTTCCAAGGTAAATGCTACTTTGTACTGCAATCTAACCTACATAGTGACACATCCTCTATGTACCTTGGAGTTTCCAGTTTGAATTAGTGGACATTATGCACCCCCAGCATGCATTCACTTACTTGTGCACATGCTTGCTACATTAATGGTGGCTTTAGTGTCATGAACAAACAGCTGAACTGGCAGCTGCTGAGCACACTGAGCAGCAAGTTTTGTAATCATGCCAGTGTACACCTGCATGGTGCAGCACTTCAACTTGTGTGTCTGTAGTATCATCCCCATACATACGTAGGCGACAGAACAGGTCCGGTAGCTGCTGGACCATGGCCAATTAATGTTTGCTGTGTGGCGCCTGTAAAGCAAGCAGATGTGTTCTCAGAGGTCAAAAATTACCTGCACAGACCCCCCAACAAGAGTGTGCTTTACACGCCAATACTATACTAGCAAAATGTTTCTGCACTTTGAACGGATAATAGCCTGCTGCTAATACTGTGCTTCGCCTCTGCATAGACACATAACTCCTCCGCTATGTTGTGCCTGACCAAAGTTCAAACGCTTTCACCTCCACTTTGACATCACAGTTATAATGGTAAAATTATGCATCAGTGCATAAGATGTGTGTAACTTTCATCACCAGTACATAAATGAGTTCTCCGAAGGACTGATGTGGGCGAGTGGGGAGGGCTGTCTGGAGGATGTTGTCTTCCTCCTCAGCACTGGGGTGGAGGTGAACAGTGGAGACAAGGTGAGACGTTGTTAAATTTATGGGAGTGTGAGTTCTTGTCTCAGCACCAAAGTGCCGAGATCCTCAGACACAGTGCAGGAGGTGTACGTATGTATCATTCTCAATGAGTAATTTGAATGCATGGTTGTCAAACGTATTTATAGCCACCTCAAAAGTGATTATGAGTTTTGCTTGGTTGTTCATGAATCTACTTACCAGGGGAACTCATCCATACACAGTATGCCATTCACCAAGAGGGCACATTTGCCAACAAAAGATGGTACATGGGTCAGATACGGACGAGGAAAAGCTTATGTCGACTCAACATGAGATGAAACCAAGTGCTGCATCATGGCAATGAGAGAATGGAGCCTGGGAGGACCTACGTACATCATGTCGGAACGCTAGGTTGCTAAGACCAGTTGTTGCCATGCACAAGCTTTGTAGTTAGCCTCGTACCCAGGCCCTCACGCGGAACGTGGAAGAGGGCCTGGTGACACTTGGCAAAATTCCCGTATGTGCTGAGCTCAGCAGTCTTGATTTTGGGTAGGCGAATCACGTTCGTCCATTGCCAATTACTGCGTAGTAATTACATTCTTTACCCCGTGAAAAGTGTAGCCATTTGATAAAACCGCTGTTCTAGCCTTTAAGACTCACCTCTGGTCGCTCCTTGGCAAGGACTTGCTACTTAGCCATCACCAACAGCTACCTTCCGTGTGATTTCGAATGCATCCAAGTAAGGAATGTAATCGATTACGCAATTATGCTGACTGAGCACATACGGGAAGTTTGCCATGTGTCACCAGGCCCTCTTCCGCGTTCCGCGTGAGGGCCTGGGTATGAGGCTACTTTGTAGTCACGTCACAAGACCGTTTGCCCCACTCATGATTATTACCTGCCCAGTGCCCAGTATGTTAGAATCATAGGGTTTATTATTCTTGTCAACTGTGATTGTGTTGTATCATGTACCAACTGCATGACATTTCACTGTTGTCTCTCACACACATGGCACACTTTGGAAGGACTGCACTGATGCTGGCCAGTTGGCGTGGTCACCTGGATGTGGTCAGGGAGCTGATAATGGCCCAGGCAGACATGAATGTGCAGAATAAGGTATGCAGTCTCCAGTGTCTCTTGAGGGTATGTTACACTCCTGGTAGGGAAGAAAGCTTTGCAGCCCTCGTATATGAAGATTCTGAATACACTGTGCTTCTTACGTACATGACTCAAACATGTACTAATTGTTCAGAGACTCCCCATGGTTGAAAAGTTATGACATATGATCAGAACTTTTCAGTATAGCTTCCATTTCCAAAAGCCCACACAAATTATAGCCTCGTTCCCAGGCCTACCCCTGTTCTTCAATACTCTCAGACTGTTCTTGGTTGATCCCCATAGTAGAGAGTCTGTAGGAACCTGGGAGGATAATTCAATTAGGAGTGGAGGGTACACCTCCACCCTGGCCCAATTCCGTACCGATCACGTCGGGTAGAACCTGACGGAGGGGAATTGAAAATAAAAGAACGGGAGTTGGGTGGGTGGGAGAACTGCCTGCGACTGCTGTATAGGCTGCAGCTAGCTTAAGGTAGGAAGCACGGCATCGGCGAAATCGCGCAATTTTGCTCATGAATAATTAATGAGATGACGTCACTCGCATACGGTTATATAGAGTTATTCATCTGTTTACGTTTTCCCATGGCGGCAACCGGAATAAACAAGGGGGGCTTCTCTCTTTGATGCGGCTAGCGGCCCTTTCAAGTTTCAAATCGGTACTCTGATGTGGCCGTGCGGTACTTTGAAGATTTGTTTGAACACTTTTTTTTTTTTTTTCTTTTTCTTTTTTTTTAGGTAAGAAGCTATTCTAGCTTATTGAATGTAGCGATGGGCTATCTGAGTGTGAATAGCTAGGTGGAGTGAGCAGGAATGTTTGTGGGTCTGCTGAAGTGGCCGAAGAACAGCCTGGAAAGTGAACAGCATCCGACAGCTCCCTGGCCAAGGTACTCTAGAGAGTTGACCTTTTGGCATTACAGGCCCCACCCATTTTCGTGTTAGGGCGAATTTGGCTGGTTTGGTAGCTGGACTGGGCTGGTGAGAGGGAGTAGATGTGTGGCCAAAACCCTGTAACCGAGAGGTGAACGTGGAAAAGCATCCCTAGTTTTGCAGGGGGTGGGTTGATCTTTTGGAAACTGGCCTTGGCTTTGGTCGGTTTTAGTTGGTGTGCATGGAATTTTTTTTGAAAGCCTAGAGTAGCCAAACCTCTGTTTTTGAGGGCGGCAGTGAGTTTTGGGCTGTAGCCTGCAACTGAGGAGAGCAGGTTGTAAATCCATCCGTTGTTTTTTGGCCTGTTTTGTGTGTGTATTGATGATGGGGTCAGAGTGTGGGTGGGGCCTTGGAGAGGGTTCAAATTTTCAGTTTAGTAGAGGGCCTTAAAATTGAGTTTTAGGGCGTTTTCAAGCAGAGGGAGCAGTTTGATGCAAAGTATTACTGAAACTTGTGTATGCTTTGATGCTGCCCATTTATCCATCAACTTGGTTTCGGAGATCGCGGTACCCATGTTTCCTACCTTAAGGTAGGAAGCACGGCATCGGCGAAATCGCGCAATTTTGCTCATGAATAATTAATGAGATGACATCACTCGCATACGGTTATATAGAGTTATTCATCTGTTTACGTTTTCCCATGGCGGCAACCGGAATAAACAAGGGGGCTTCTCTCTTTGATGCGGCTAGCGGCCCTTTCAAGTTTCAAATCGGTACTCTGATGTGGCCGTGCGGTACTTTGAAGATTTGTTTGAACACTCTTTTTTTTTTCTTTTTCTTTTTTAAGTAAGAAGCTATTCTAGCTTATTGAATGTAGCGATGGGCTATCTGAGTGTGAATAGCTAGGTGGAGTGAGCAGGAATGTTTGTGGGTCTGCTGAAGTGGCCGAAGAACAGCCTGGAAAGTGAACAGCATCCGACAGCTCCCTGGCCAAGGTACTCTAGAGAGTTGACCTTTCGGCATTACAGGCCCCGCCCATTTTCGTGTTAGGGCGAATTTGGCTGGTTTGGTAGCTGGACTGGGCTGGTGAGAGGGAGTAGATGTGTGGCCAAAACTCTGTAACCGAGAGGTGAACGTGGAAAAGCATCCCTAGTTTTGCAGGGTGTAGGTTGACCTTTTGAAGAGTGCCCTTGGCTTGAGTCGGTTTTAGTTGGTGTGCGTGGAATTTTTTTGAAAGCCTAGGGTAGCCAAACCTCTGTTTTTGAGGGTGGCAGTGAGTTTTGGGCTGTAGCCTGCAACTGAGGAGAGCAGGTGGTAAATCCATCCGTAGTTTTAGGGCATTTTCAAGCAGAGGGAGCAGTTTGATGCAAAGTATTGCTGAAACTTGTGTACGCTTTGATGCTGCCCATTTATCCATCAACTTGGTTTCGGAGATCGCGGTACCCATGTTTCCTACCTTAATAGTGAACACTGTGTGTCCACACAGCTCAGTATGGAGCTGGTCCCATTCCCAGACCAGTGTGTACCCAGCACTGGCTTCCAGTATGATGTGCAGGTAAATATACATGTACTTCGCTGTATGTCTGTGTCCTTAGACGTCTTTATTTAGAGCACCACTCTGTTTTTCTTTGATGTGGTATAAAGAATGTGTTGAAACCAGAAACCAGCTTTGGTCTCAGACCCAGCACCCTCTGTACTGTGGAGGTGGTTCTAGCTACATGTTTAACATTATTGTACTGCTTGAGGTGCTGTGAGTTGCACCTGGGAAGACAGTAGCACCAAATTACACAGGAGTGTTTCCCTAGCCTCATTCCCAGGCCTCCACACAGATTTTATCTTGCAGCCATGGAGAAAGTAATATGTGGGTGGAGGCCTGGGAACGAGACCAGGTTTCCCTATGTGCGTGATTATATTGCTACGTATGTATACAGTAAGAACAGCAGTTGAAACCCATTTCCAAGTGTACCAAGAATGCCTCCATTTAAATTATGTGCTCTTCAAGTGCATGGAATCCCAATTCAAATGGTGATCGCCATGCAGGCCACACCTCCTCTAGAGGGGGCACACGTTGATTGTGTTGTCCCACACCAGTAGTCCCTGACTCTCACCATGCAGGCCACACCTCCACTAGAGGGGGCACACGTTGATTGTGTTGTCCCACACCAGTAGTCCCTGACTCTCACCATGCAGGCCACACCTCCACTAGAGGGGGCACACGTTGATTGTGATGTCCCACACCAGTAGTCCCTGACTGTCGCCATGCAGGCCACACCTCCACTAGAGGGGGCACATGGTGATTGTGTTGTCCCTCACCAGTAGTTCCTGATTGTTGCCATGCAAGCCACACTTCCACTAGAAGGGGCACACGTTGATTGTGTTGTCCCACACCAGTAGTCCCTGACTGTTGCCATGCAGGCCACACCTCCACTAGAGGGGGCACTTGTTGATTGTGTTGTCCCACACCAGTAGTCCCTGACTCTCGCCATGCAGGCCACACCTCCACTAGAGGGGGCACACGTTGATTGTGTTGTCCCACACCAGTAGTCCCTGACTCTCACCATGCAGGCCACACCTCCACTAGAGGGGGCACACGTTGATTGTGATGTCCCACACCAGTAGTCCCTGACTGTCGCCATGCAGGCCACACCTCCACTAGAGGGGGCACATGGTGATTGTGTTGTCCCTCACCAGTAGTCCCTGATTGTTGCCATGCAAGCCACACTTCCACTAGAAGGGGCACATGTTGATTGTGTTGTCCCACACCAGTAGTCCCTGACTGTTGCCATGCAGGCCACACCTCCACTAGAGGGGGCACACGTTGATTGTGTTGTCCCACACCAGTAGTCCCTGACTCTCGCCATGCAGGCCACACCTCCTCTAGAGGGGGCACACATTGATTGTGTTGTCCCACACCAGTAGTCCCTGACTGTCGCCATGCAGGCCACACCTCCACTAGAGGGGGCACACGTTGATTGTGTTGTCCCACACCAGTAGTCCCTGACTGTCGCCATGCAGGCCACACCTCCACTAGAGGGGACACATTGATTGTGTTGTCCCACACCAGTAGTCCCTGACTGTCACCATGCAGGCCACACCTCCACTAGAGGGGGCACACGTTGATTGTGTTGTCCCACACCAGTAGTCCCTGACTCTCGCCATGCAGGCCACACCTCCACTAGAGGGGGCACACGTTGATTGTGTTGTCCCACACCAGTAGTCCCTGACTCTCGCCATGCAGTCCACACCTCCACTAGACGGGGCACACGTTGATTGTGTTGTCCCACACCAGTAGTCCCTGACTGTCGCCATGCAGGCCACACCTCCACTAGAAAGGACACACATTGATTGTGTTGTCCCACACCAGTAGTCCCTGACTGTCACCAAGCAGGCCACACCTCCACTAGAAGGGGCACACGTTGATTGTGTTGTCCGACACCAGTAGTCCCTGACTCTCGCCGTGCAGTCCACACCTCCACTAGAGGGGGCACACGTTGATTGTGTTGTCCGACACCAGTAGTCCCTAACTGTCACCATGCAGGCCACACCTCCACTAGAGGCGGCACACGTTGATTGTGTTGTCCCACACCAGTAGTCCCTGACTGTCGCCATGCAGGCCACATCTCCTCTAGAGGGGGGCACACGTTGATTGTGTTGTCCCACACCAGTAGTCCCTGACTCTCGCCGTGCAGTCCACACCTCCACTAGAGGCGGCACACGTTGATTGTGTTGTCCCACACCAGTAGTCCCTAACTGTCACCATGCAGGCCACACCTCCACTAGAGGCGGCACAGATTGATTGTGTTGTCCCACACCAGTAGTCCCTGACTCTCGGCATGCAAGCCACACCTCCACTAGAGGCAGCACACGTTGATTGTGTTGTCCCTCACCAGTAGTCCCTAACTGTCACCATGCAGGCCATACCTCCACTAGAGGCGGCACACGTTGATTGTGTTGTCCCACACCAGTAGTCCCTGACTGTCGCCATGCAGGCCACAACTCCTCTAGAGGGGCACATGTTGATTGTCCTGACTGTCACCATGCAGGCCACACCTCCTCTAGAGGAGGCACACGTTGATTGTGTTGTCCCACACCAGTAATCCCTGACTGTCACCATGCAGGCCACACCTCCTCTAGAGGAGGCACACGTTGATTGTGTTGTCCCACACCAGTAATCCCTGACTGTCACCATGCAGGCCACACCTCCACTAGAGGCAGCACACGTTGATTGTGTTGTCCCACACCAGTAGTCCCTGACTGTCGCCATGCAGGCCACACCTCCATAGAGGGGTACACATTGAGTTCAGGATGTTACAATTAATGTTGTTTGCCTCTTTCAATGGTTTGTGTGTACACGTGACATATGGTTCCGATATAGCTTTGTGATACCTTCATATTATCCTCTTACCCCTCCCTCCCTCCCCTCATATCTCCCTGTTCTTTCCGTAGAACCCCTTTGTCACCCATGGGACAAGGAATGTGGATCGGTATTCCCCTGATCGATCGTCATTCTGTCATCCAAGGAACAGTCCTGCAGACCTTGTCAACAACCATCACGCACAGCAATCGTACATCCCGAGCCCTCCCTACACACCTTACCCCAGCCCCACCAAGCACACCCCCTTTGACCATACCACTCCAGTACCTTACACTAACTACCCAACTCCTTACTCCAGTGGTCATCCCAGCCCAGTGAGAACCATTCGACAATCGCTCAGTCCTTCTGAGACGAGCGCAGATGGACAGTTTGGAAGTCCTCCCCAGCACACTTCATCACCCTATTCCAGTACAGCTGCCTATACCAGGAGGAGATCTGCATAACCAGTGAAGCCACCCAGTTCACGAGCCCTTGTGCATGGTGATGGAATGCAGACTGCTCTGCCAATTATGGAATCTCTGCTAAATCCTACACTACCCTTGGATATACCAGAACACAAACTCAACTGACATGCAGTTCATGAATTCACAAGCTACTGGAAGTTACGTGCCAGCAACTGGGCAGCCTTCTGTTCCTCCCAGGCAGACGGTTATTGACGGTTCCTACGTGGACGAGGTGAGGAGGAGGTGCAATAAGGTAGCAAGTGGTCTACCCATGGGCCACACAAACCAGCTCAGAAATGACAGGGAGGGTTCTGAGAGCATTTCACAGTGGTCACAATGGTTGAAAGGAGGTGCACTGCGGCACCTGTGTACTGGTTAGTCTCCAAACGTACCCACTTACTCCACCTCAGCAGCCGCAACATGTTTTCTCTAACGTTCATATTCCATACTTCCCATTTATTGTACAGCTATGATCACACATACTTCATTTGTGGCATGTGCGTTAATTGGAACTAACTGCGATCGCTACGGCGAGTCGCAGCCGGCGTTGCAACGGCTACCAGGAGTGCGGTTGCCCCTCGTGATAATATAGTTTTGTTGTATCAAATTATCCTGCATGTATTTTAGGTGTGCTGTTTGGTTCACATGTACTGTTTACTGAAAGATATTGTGTTTGTACTATACAAAACAGTACTGTTTTATTATGTAAGTCCCAAATGTACGTAAATGATGATTATACTATAATAGTATGTACTCAGATGGAAAACATGATGAATATAACTATTATATAATTTATATATATGGTATGTGGGTGTGAGTTCCTAGGCTACAGAATGATATGTAACTTACAACTCTTTCAGCCGTAAGAACTCGAGCCTTAAAAGCCTGGCTTATAAACTCATGCATGAAGGGCATATCTATAATTAATTGCTGCTGCAGCTGGCTGGAACAGTGGAATGGATTATGGAATCTTTTCAAAGCGCCCAGAAACATTATTCTGTGGCACTATACCTGGCCTTTGCTGTGCAGTGGCTAATAATGGTTATAGTTATTTCTAACCCAACTCTGCCTCGATCGTATTGACCTGTATTCATGATCATGAATGCATCCTCCTCAAAGTCTAGGGATCAAAGGTCATGCACATTCAGAGTGTTGCGATATAAATTCCATAGTTCATTGCATGTTTCATTCCACCGTTCCAGTCTGTATTCCATGCAGTCCAGTGATTAGAGATCTTTCATGAAGGATACTAAAAGGACAGGTCGGTCCCCACATGTATATATACCATGTAGTGAAAAAGGTTAGCATGCAGATTGACCATGGCTCGTATGTGATCAAGATATATACGTGGATAACAAATTTACATGTTACACTTTGGCTTATAAACTGCATGTCATGCATGAAGGATCGACTGGTTCTATGTACATGTAGCTAAATAAAGGACAGGTGTAGCAAAAAAGGTACGTTAGCATGCAGATTGCAATTGACCATGGTGATCAAGCTATGGAACAGCTGCAGGATTAACAGTTAGTATATAGTCTGTGCATATGAACTTGAACAGCAGAAATCTGCAATCTTAATAATCTGAGGAGTGCACCAGTTTTACCACGGCCGTCACTGTCATTCAAGAATTGGCAATCATTATTGTGTTACTCAATGGTTTACGCCAAAGCAAAAAAGAACAACGTTAACTATTATTGTGATATGTAATGTAAAGTTCCGGTTCTTTTATTAGGTGTGT